>UCOK01000016.1:0-66754 GCA_900474325.1 Synergus umbraculus | reverse complement strand
TAATTATAATATTAAGCGATGTAAATAATGATATAATATCGATTCGAGTAAAAACGTAATACGTACGATCATTTGGACGTTCAGGGGGGGCAATTATGTAACTTTTCACTTTCACTTTTATTTACTTTTACTTTTTGATTTTCAATTTTTCCAAATACACGTATGTGTCAAATGTACCATTTTCAGCGTCAGTGACAAATTCTAAAAAATTTGCATCTATTTCTTATTCGTCGTTTTTCAAATTTTCAAGTTTTTCACGAAAACGGCGAGTAAGAAATAAATATGAAAACCGCTTACCGCTTACTATAAAATTGACGTTCACGTGAATTTGGAAAAAGCCAAAATCAAAAAGTGGACAACCAAAAAATGAAAGAGAAAGTGAAAGTAGAAGTGAAAAGTAACATAATCGCTCCCCAGGCCAATTAAAAAATTATCTCTAAGATATAAGACATCGGTGTAATTTGCTCCGTGAAATTAGTCGTAAAGTTCTATAGAGTTTAATTATTAAACGAAGCCTAATTTCTGGGACGTGGCGTCGAATCGCTACGCTAAGAAAATTAATAGGGACGCGTTTGTTGTTTGCGAGGTCTATGAAATTTAAAGAAAATGAAATCTTAAAATCATTTCTTTATTAAATGTTTTTTTTTTCTAATTGAAAATAAACCATTTTATTTTATGGCTAAATCAGAATGAATTACTATTTCTTTTTTGATCAAAGAAAAAGTTTTTGCAAATAGCCTCGTGAAAAACAGGGCGTGTCGTAACACGAATCTTCCATTTCGTACATATCACCTATCTAGGTATATACATACAGGTAAAGATAAAAGAAATATAATTAACGAAAAAAGTTATTGTATTGTTAATCTAGAATTCGAAGCATAGCTCGATCGAATGATATAATTATTTAAAATAAATATAAATATATATTCGGTATTTTCATCAGATGACATAATGGCGAAGATTATTTTCTATGAAATCATTGATCAAAGCTCCGCCGCGGGATCTTAGAAAGCTGCGCAGGAGATTGTGTGGAAATTTATGGAAAATGTTTAGAGGTAGGTACATGAATTGCCCGACCGAGATAATAAGCAAGATATTGCATCCGGTGCTTCGATCCTCGTTTCCATTAGCCAAAGCGGAAGTCCCTATAACTTGCTGATATTCAATCTAATCGATAGATTGCTCCGCAAAAGTCTTTCACAATACTCTTCACGAACTAATTATAGCTATCAGGTCAGAAATTCTAAAAGCGATTCTACATTTAAATAATTAAGGATCTAATTATTATTTTAATTCAAATTTATTAAGAAAATTGCAGTTCAAATATTGCGCCAAAATTTCGGGTGAAATTAGACTCGGATGGGCAATGCGTAAGATTTCAATGAAAACTTAAGAAAAAAATGCTGCTCGACAACCGAAAAAGTTATGACCACGGATTTTCTGGTCGGCGGGGTTCGGTAAAATTTCCATTTCTATGGAAATATTTTTATGTAAATATATAACAGATGCTTTTTCAGTTCGCAATGGCATTGAAAATGTCGCGCGAGTGCTGGAAAATTCCAGTTTCTTATTCATGTAAATTTCCGTAAACTTTTTGTTCGCACACAATGATGGAACGACAATGCACTGGAAGAGCTTATTTCCAAAGAAACCCGAGAAGAATATTCAGAAGCTTAATGAACTCCCTGAAAATTTTTCCTTATAGAAGAGAAATCAATGAGGCTTAGTACAGTTTTTGTTTAAAAAAAATCGAATATTAAAAACATTAAGAAAGTAGTACTTTTCTCTTGGTACTTTTATTAAAATTTGGATAGTGTCATTTTTAAATATATGCAAGTAGTATTTTCTTAAATAGCTAGAAGCGCGCCTTTTTACATATTACAAAAAATTACCCCACATATCATTACATTAGCGTCGATAAAAATCATGTTAATGTAACTTTAGCGTTAGTGTTGTGCAAAAAAATATATTCTCATTGAAAATTATTTTTTATTGTTTATCAATAATAACTAAAAAAATGTAGGCTTTCGTCCGAAAAAATGGAAATTTAATTGTTTTCTAAATTGAAAATTAGTCGGTTGCTATTTAAATAAAGAAATATTTATTTTTAAAATATGATGGATTTGAACAGTAGGAAATTCCGATAATTAAACTATTTGGCCGTGCGTGAAAGCATGCATCAACAAATCAACAAATTCATTTTGCCACGAAATTGATTGATTCAATTTTCAAGGAATAAATTTTCAGCATCGCTTATGATTAACACTCCATCGATATTACTTTTTTTTTATATTCCCGTTGTTTATACTCTTTCGAGTGTAAAAAAAAATCGCGCAACGTACCTAATAGACAGCAAAGGCAGCAAGCTAAGTCAGTTTTTAATGTAAAAATTTGAAAAAAAAGAATACAAAAGATATATAATACATAGCGTATATTGATATTCCATCTGTTCGATTATAGGATATGCAATTTTACGTAAATGGGCATTTGAAAGAATGTAACCCCCTCTGTAAAATAACCAAAGACGAGCTCCTCTTGTTTTAATAATTTTCCTTCAATTAAAATCAATTGTATGCAATTAAAATACTTTGGTCGAAAAAATTACTCAGAATGATAATTAATAATTGTTTTATAGCCATTAGTTATTTCTCTTTTGGTTCTTTTTTTCAAAATAAGAATTATGAACACTTTACTTCAACTTTCCAAGATTTTCTGAAATATCTCGTCTCCAGTGGTGAGGTAAAATTGTACATTCGTGAGGCCTAAAAAATAGAATGGAGGTCATTTGCACAGTGCACTGTTTCATACACATTACACTGTATTTAGAGCTTTTAGCGTGTCACATTCTAGCCGGCCTACATATCTTTATAAAGACGCTCGGCCATTAAATGGCCATTAAAGATGATTTCTCATCAGCCGATCGGATTCGTGTATGACACAGGGAGAATTTAATACGGCAATTAATTCATAGATATGATAATAAAGGATTTGACTTTACGACGTGATAAATAAGGGACTCCCGTAAATTTGATTGTAATCACAAGAAAAAGTTTCTGTTCAAAACTATAATCATCTAAAAACCTATTACTTCTTTTAAAATTAAAGTGCATATGGTAATTACTATATATATGAAAAAATCAAATTACCCTGTTAATTTGAATTTGCTCATATGATAATTTCCCATTTCTTTCACTTTATCTGACGAAAATCAGTCTTCTTTCAATATTAATATTTCAGTTATCATCATATTCATAAAATAAATAGTAACAGATAAATAAACAGTTAAGTGGATCGATTGAATCGCAAAAAACGCAATTTCGCGGTTATTCTACCTCGTGTAGTCAAGGTTTCTCCGCAAATTTCAAAGCCCATGTGAAGCTTTTGTAAATAAATATAAAACCGCATAGAATCACGAGAGAATACTCAATATTATAATGTTCAAGACGCTTCTTTAATTTTTATTATCAGAAACATTGTCTTTGAAAAATTCCCGTTAATTATAAAGAAATACTTTTTTTAGAGTAGAGAAATAGAATGTTTCAATCTTCTTAAATGATGAATTAACATTAATTATAATTTCAGTGAATGGAGACCAATTCAAAAATAAGAACGTACGATGTTCAGTATGTGAGATAAAAAATATATATTTTCGTTCACCTAATTATACGTACGTGTAAATTATTGTATAATATCGCGTATCAGTCCTCTTTATTGTTATACGATAATAATGGATTCACAAAGTATTGCACGTTTTTGCGATTAATAACAATTTAATCATACATTCTATATTTTTCAATGATTGTGCGAAATAAATAATATTAAGTGTGATAATCGAGTGAGGATGGATGATTTATTGTGAATGGATTTTTTCCAAAAGCTCTCCTCATCGAAGCAAAGCGCTTTCCCCTTAATATACTTAGCTAAAGCTTCACTCTCTCATATTTTCATTTTTTAATCATCTATATATTGATACAGACAATCCTATAATGTTCCACACTATTAGCACAAATCAGAATTCAGATACAATAATTTTCTCGAATTTCATACATTTTTTATATCAAAGCGACAAACGTAATTCGATAATCCATTCCAATTCCAAAATGATGAGATTGTAAAGATAAAAAACTTTGGAAAATCGGAAACAAGAATTTTGAAAATGGAAATCAAATCAGCTTTGATAAGAAAGAATTTTATAAACGTATATATACCTCTACAATGTAACATTATACCCACTTTTAGGGAGAGTGAAATTTATTGAGAAAAGCAAGCTTTCTTTGCACGAGTTTTTCCGGTCGGGACCATTTCGCGTCACGCATGTCACGGTACAATACTTATAGTCAATTATCCAGTCGATAACTTTTTATTCAAAATATACCTTTACAGTTTTTAGAATAAAAGTCTCCCGTTTTCGTAAAACCAAGAATTAATTAAAGGAATTTTAGAATTAATTTCTTTTTCATGTCAGTGTTTCGTTAACTGTCAATGATAATAAAAGCACACTAAACTACGAAACACTTCTTCAAATGTTTACAGCCAACTACTCTAAACCTCATGTAGCAAGGAAATTTCCAAACTTTCATGAAGATTCATTAACTGCTTATTTATAAATCCGTAGAATTTAGCAATGATTTTGAGTAGAAAAAACAAATTCGTTTCAGAATATTTCTAATGTTAGGGTAAATTATTATTTTATTTAAATATCAAGGTTTTATTGCTGACTTACACAAATCTTACAAATGCTAAGGCAGCACCTCTAAAATAACTTGCAGGGTAGACCGAGCGTGCACTAAGAATTTCTATTTCATTGCTTAGGCTAAATAATAAAAAATAAGAAACTGAATTTAACGAAAATATCTCCGACCGTTTTCAATACTCTTAATAGTAACAGATGGGTAGTAGAAATCAGATGTTTATCCCCCTAAATGCATTTTAAATACTTATCGGTAGGTACTTGATAAATTGCTGTACATCGAGAGTGATAACGATATTCTTTTGCATCGCTCGATCGATTTATTCTCCATTTTTAGTGGTTGAAGTGGCTTCATTTTTTTGTAGATAGATTAAATTTACTTCCACCAATTCTCACAATCTCAAAATGAACCCTGATTGAGAATATAATTTTGTTTAATTAAATTAAAGGTCTTTTAATTTACGTGCTATAAAATTAGTTTTGATTACAGTGAATTTCTTTCTGATTCCTAAGTTTATAAGAAAATAAAGTCTGTACACTGAGAAAAATGTTTGGTGCGGACAACAAAATATTTTGTTGCTACAGAAGCAACAAAAATTTTTGGTTGGCACAACCAAATTTTTGTTGAACCAACCAAAGTTTTGTGAATTCAACCAAAACTGAAATTTTGTTGGTTCAAATGAATTTTCTTGGTTCAACAAAAAGTTTCTTGAAAGAACCAAGATTTGGTTGGCACAACCAAATAATTTTTGGTGCTTCTATAGCGACAAAAAGTTTTGTTGTCCACACCAAACATTTTTCTCAGTGTATTTTACTTTTCTCGATTTCTTCTCGCTATTCAGTCCAGACTGTGGAAAGTTTTAAAGAAAATCTCACGACTGCACAAGAGTGTCAAAGTATAGTCCTTTATCGACCAGAAAAAGGAAGTTAGTACAGGAGAGAAAAATAGAAAAAGGAAGCGAGAACGAATGTTAACGAGCCGCATAACGAGGATCCTCTTAACTTTCTCCACAAAGGAAAGAAGTATCTTCAAGCAAACTTATTTTCCAACTGAAGTCTTTTTATTATCATTATCATTATTATTGCCACTATTTCGTCGATGTGCTACAATGGAATATCTCACTCGAAGGTTGCTTTGCTTTTACAAAATGATGCGAAAAAGAGAGAGAGATAGTAAATGAAAGAAGCCGAGTCGAAAAGTACGGACTTTTCGTGTCTGACAGTTTCATTTTTTTTTATCAAATTGGAAAAATAAAATTGGATAAAAACTTGGACAGTTTATACTAAAGTCCGTATATTTAACCCAAATTATGCATAAGCACTTCTCGTCCGAAAAGTCCGTACACATAGACACTTCCATTGAAAAAATGAGAGTCGTATAATCTAAAATGTGAGAAAAATATATAGAGTGAGAGTGACAGTGTGAGTGTGCGAAAGAAAGTGATTATAAATAAAAATCGTATTACGTTAAATGTTGTTAGGTTATATAAATATTATATAATAAATGTTACAAAGCCGTTGTATGTAATATAATTATCTGAAGCTGTATGTATAAGAGAATTACTGTAGTTAAAGAAATAAAATAAATAAAACGATGATGATTGTACTATAATAGATAGTGTATCTTCTATAAACTTTTTAATTATTCATATTCCTTTTAAGGAAAATATTTTTAATGATTGGGGTAGTCAATTAAAAAAATGTGGAAAATTCAGCATATAGTTCTGAGTATAAAAATGGTTGCCATCTTTATTATGTCGTCTTCTTTTGGTCACAATAAATCGTCCTTTCAATATCTTTGACAAGAAAAAATGAGAAACTAGATAAGCAGGGAGATTCCTTTCCGTGCGACTATAATGCAGATAAAAGATACTTGTAAGAAAAATGAGTTTTCGCGAATTTTCAACGACACCCCGCGAGCAACAAGGAAGCCTCGTGTAGAAGTAATAACGAGAACCTACTTTGTAAAAGGTGTCGTATCTGAAAAAGAGAGAGTACGTGAGTGCAATAGCAAAGAGAAAAAGATCGAGTTGTACAAATTACAAGTAATTGCGGTACTACAAAAAATATTGGAAAACATTTTTACAAGATGACGGTTAAAAACTTTATACTTGCCAGTTAAAATTTAACAAGTAATGACAACATTCATCAGTTAAAATCAAAACTTAACAGTTACAAATAAAACTATGCATTAGTAGATTAAAAAATATTTCTCTTGAAACATTGATGAATTTATAAATCCATTTATAAATTCTTCCCTTATCTTTCTGATAAAGGAAAAATGTTTTGATTCGTAAGAGGACTAAAAAGATATTTTTACTTGAGATGAAAAATTAAATTGACATTGTTCTGATGTGTTTGAATCGTAGGTAAGAGGTGTATATCTATATATAGCAGTATTTTCTTCGGGTAGTATATTCTACAATGTACTGTAGTTACATAAGGTCACATTTTCACGGTACGACGAAGGGAGAAGCCCATTACCGAAGACAATATTGCGATTCCTCCAGGCGAGTCGGTGTTATTCTAAGAATATTGCAGCAAGAAAGAAGGAAGCTTCTTTTCTTCTCTTTCTTTCTTTTATTCTCAAGTTCCCTTTGCTGGCACGCGCATCTCTGATAAGAAGACAGCGAAGTGCTAATTTTCTCACTCAGAATAGTTTCTTCTTCCAGACTTTTTCAAGTAAAATCTGGACAAATTCTGCGAAAAATATATATATCTTTCGTGTTTTTTATGACTCGCCTCTAAATACTTAATAGTTTAAATAAATATTTTTTATTTTGAGTCATCACATGCCCTTTATTGTCCTGGTCCTAAACTAAATTATTGTAATAAATTAAATTCGCGTAGCCTCTGCTTGGCTTTAATCACAATGCTTTATTTATTCAGGCGTGAACCAATTTTGGCTTTTGGTTTGGCTTTAATTTTTCATATCAAATTGAATTTTGCACAATGCTCTCCCATCCTCATACACGTAAATTAATGCAATGAATAGAGTAGTGGTCAGCAGTTTGATATTCGACATCCACGTTCTGTTATAATTTATGTCGGGTGCTCATGGAATACCCAATTAATCATCAAGTAATTACTAATTTTCATATGATCCAGGGAAAAATAATGGTAAAAATGTGCTAATGAAAATTCATTACAGATATGAGGTATCTAATTATAAGGATCTTAGAGAGAACTATCAGTAGATAAAGTTACTTCAAACGGACGTCTCACGTTCGTCCGACCACATCTTGGTTTTACTACTGCGCCACGAACGATCCTTGGAAATAGGTAATTGAATTCAAAGCCAATGCCATTTTAAGAAGTTTACCTCACCTCTTTAAACACTCTACTTTATTGTCCCTTTATTTAGGAATAAAACTAACCAAGTGCTTTAATATATTTTTAAAACCGCGATTAGAAAAATTTTAAATACATACAAAAATGCATTTTTTTGCCCTTTAAATTACTTTACAAATAAAATTGCCCCCAGGATATATTTAAAGTTTTTAAACGACTTTGTGTTTTAATAGTATAAATACAAGGCTTTCCTAAATTTAAAATTAATATTAAAGGTATACATTAATTGACGTTAATTGATTAACCCACTTTCTACAACTTGAGGTCACATTTATAAATAAGATTTCCATAATTTGTTTTATCGCAACCTAAAGAGCAAATAGGCTGGTCTAGATATGAAATAAATTCCCAACGACATTTTGTTCTAGGATCTAATAACTCCTTCTATTATTAACGACAGGGGTATGCAAATAGGTTGTCTTTCCGCTCTGATTATGCACAATTTTCCAATAACGGTTTATAATAAAATGCTGCATCTCATCTGTAAGGCGAGAATTTCCTCGCGCATTAGATCACCACTCTGGAAATAATATTTACTGGAACGGTAGGAAAACTATTTTCAACTTTTTCTCCCTTCTGTGACTCTGATAATCTGATTTTGATGACCTCAATTAAATTATTATCGGTTAGAATAACAACAACATTTTCTAATATACCATTTTTAAAAAGTGTTTCCAAGAGTTTACAGTGATGATTCAGAATTCACATTTTTTGAATTTCTATCCGCATTTTCAGGTCGTTAAATTGCCAGACCGGAAATTGCAGTTGGGAGGAAGTCCATTTTTCAATTCTCTAGACGGCGATGTCGGCATGATACGTGAAAGTACAAAGGGTATTCCGGAGGCGCTTCTTAAATCCTGTGACAGTAGAAATGGCGCGAAGAACTGGTGTATAAAGAAGCTGAATCGATCGGTCACCATTTCCGGCATGCGCACTCTCCGATTGGCCAGCTCTGGTATATTAGAAAGACGAGAGACTTCATTCCTTTGCTGCTCAGCAGTCGGTCAAAATGAAGTCCTCTCGACAAATTACATATTTAAACTTTTATTCAATTTCAAATCTTTTTTAAGT
The DNA here is from genome assembly GCA_900474325.1 of Synergus umbraculus. NCBI lineage: Eukaryota > Metazoa > Arthropoda > Insecta > Hymenoptera > Cynipidae > Synergus > Synergus umbraculus. Next base: position 57,642 of record UCOK01000016.1, on the reverse strand, counting down.
AATTTACAAGTAATTAAGTTTCAAACAGCAATTTTGGTTCAAAACAAGCCTAAAACCTTGAAGATCCAGTATAAATATTATCAAAATAATATATTTTATAATCTCGATATTCAAAATTATAAATTTAGCAGGGAAACGAACCCTCGAGTTCGGTAAATGTCGGTAACAGGAATCTACATTTACTGATATACGATTCATTCAACAGGAAACTTTTTTAAGGTCAAGATTTTGGGCTCCATTCTTTTCTTGATATTAAGATAATAAAATAAACTTTTTCTAATTAGAGTCCTCGATTTACATATATATCTATGATCGTTCAATACTGGTATTTGGACTATACTATTTTAAGATGGCCTAGATAAACTTTATGAATTTATAATAAGCAAAAAAGGTCCATCGTCTCGTCTCTAATAACTTCGAAGCTTTCGAGATAAAAATGAAGATTATTCTTTCTGAAATACAATATAATTGGATCAATACTTTATAATTATAAATAAATTACTTTTAAGATTACATTTTCTCACAGTTATTAATTATCTTTTTTTTTAATCGAATTTTTTTCAGGACACGTCTTAATATCATAAATATGATACACGCACGAACGTGTATATCATAATAAATATATGTGTACTGAAAAAATTCGGAAACCCTTGAACGTGCTTCAATTTCAAAAGCACGTTTTTCACGAGTTGCTGGAGGACTTTTCGAGATTCCATCCCCCCAGGAATTCAAGTTCTGAGTTATACAAATAAAAAAAATTCTTGAAGTTTTATTAGCTGTCGAAATATTTAGTAAAAGAGTTCAAGGATAAAAATAAGAACTTATAAAAACAGTATAGAAATAGTATAACATATGAAGATATTTAATTAAAATTGCTAATTTTAGTCGATTTTAATATACAGAACCTCTTTTTTTATCTCGTGAGTTAATAAAAGAGATCTGATCCCTATATAGCATAAATTTTAACTTAGGACCTGAACATAAGCACGTAAGTACTTATTCCTTGAAACGGGATAAGTATACATGATTGTCTTCAAACCTTTAGTCGAGAGTTCACTCTGGAATTAGTCATCTTTTTTAAAAATGATAATTTAGTACCGAATGATTTCATAGCTACAGAAATTCATTGACCTTCATTTCTAAGTTGGCCCGTTGGTGGATCTAAATATAAAAAAACCAATACCTAAACTCATTCGGTCACGAATCATCGACAAGGATATTAAATTTTACGGTAATCATCCTTGGAGGATATTACCATAAATTATCGCATAAAATCGATGAATAATCGTATACAAAACAGTGTTCACACATTATCCCAAACGATAATTCATAAATCATCACTATGACAGTTTTCTCTCATGATGACATTTTTTTTTTCATTCATTCAATCTTCCTTTCCAAAATTTTTTAAATTTTTACAATAACAATATCTCATAACATTTCATATTGCATTATTTATCAAATAATCTAAGAAATTTTTCAAGATTTCACAATATGTCAATTTTTAATCAGATATTATAAAATATGCAAAATTAATTATTCCAAAGGAATAAGGATTCAAACTTCAATGCATTCAAGCTTTGCATCTAATTGAAATTTATTTACAAATTTACATACCTAATATATGTTATCACCTCCAACTTTATTGAAAAAAAAAAAAAAAAATGAAAAGTAAATGGCTTTCAAAAAAAAAAAGCGATTAACAAAGTTTATGATCTCCAGACTCAACAGGATGAAAATTTAAAAGCAATTCTTTCTTTTCGATCTTATCTTTATCGATTGTTTTCAAATTTAGGAATTTCTCGATGATTATTACGAATTCAAGAAATAAACGATCACTTTTGAGCACGTGCCTGAGTTTAAGTCACGTGATCGATTGAATTCATTGCATAAAATTTGTTTAGCTATTAACAGTAATCACGAATCTAGAATCGTAAATTTCTGTAAAAGATAGGATAAATACATTACTACTAATGCGATTAACGAGTTTTACAATCTTGTTCAAAAAAAGAGGAAGACGCCCGGGATGTGTCCGCTCAGTTTTCTCCCACGAGTTAGAATTGATTAATTAGCACTTTTAATGTTACGCTTCGATACGCCTGTGATACGACGACTATTTAAATTCTAAATGGATTGAGACCTTTGTACTCTTCGTAAAAATGACCCCAATGTCCGAATAATTAGTAAAATAGGACGTTTCTCTAAGAGGATCTTGAAGGTTTAAATTTCTTACCTCCAAATTTAAATATGTAAAACTTCACTGTCAGCGTGACATATTCCAAATGAGGAAAAGATTGAGATTCCCAGGAAAAGATCTACGAAAACTCAACTAGCTAGAAACTCTTGATTTGTCATTTGATATATGTTAGATCAGATAATATTAATCAATAATCTCGGTTTTAGCTTCTTGGAAAAAAATTTTTTCTTTATGAATTTCCGACGTCAGAGTCGATTTACATCTTATAAACCTAATAACTTTTTTTTTCCATTTTTTTATAGCGATTCAAGTCTTAGAATATGATACCTTTTTAGTAATTTTATGACTAAAACTAGAAAGTCTCATTTTGACATAAAATAGGTTTAAAATTTCTCAAAGATTTGTCATTAGTTGAATTTAGAACTTGAATATTTAGGAATGATTTTGTGCATCGTTGATTCTAGCCCTTCCGTGTCTGCGATTCTCGCAGTTAATGAATATTAAATTTAAATGCTCGAGGGTCGCAACTTCATACCCAATTAATCAGCTACTCTTACAAGGCTAGACCGCGATATTAATTAGCTGTAAATGTATAATTAAAAACAACTTTTTGCGCAACAGTAAGAAGGGATTGAATTTTAAACAAAATTCTCTGCTTTAACTAATGAATTTCCCAATCACTCAGACTAAAAATAAAATTGATTTATTATAGTTTTCTAAATATATTTGGGCTTCTTCCAAAACATTCCATAACTTCCCTCTTGTAAATAAATTTCAAGGTCAAAGATAAATCTTCGAATGCACACAAAAATCATCACAAAATTGTTGATTGTGCGTCCAATAGCAGTCATTAATTTTAATTTTAATTTCAATAATAAATTTTGTGATTTTGCCCCTACTTGCTATCGATATTAGTAATTTTTCTAATATAGAGTTTCTCAGTGTATATATATACCTTAATATAATTTCTTTTAATATTCTAATTCTTTACATAAATTAATGCATAGAAAATTTCACATAAAGTGGTCTCCAAACTAAACAGGTACTTAAAAAAAATTGTATTTTCACAAATATTTTTTTTGAGCCGATGACTAATTAACTCGAATGATTTCGCCTAAAGGACAAAACGAAATTTAATCCACTACCGTGTGAATATTTTATTGATTACATTGAATTCCATTAAAATATGAAATAATGTGTTAATGAGCTTTCTAAATCTGAACTAGCGATAATTAATACCACCGATTCCAATTAGCGTATAAACGCTGATTTTGGAATCAATGCTATACTTATCGCTGATTCAGATTAAGAGAGAGAAGAGAAAAGAAGAGAAGTCACTTCATAATCAATATTCGTAATCCGGTTTTTTGTGGTTGAATCGGCAGTAGCCTTGCTTTCGTTGTACCAATGTAACAACCTGTTGATAGGATCAGCCGCCTAGCCAGTCTCTTCTTGGCAGGATCTCCCTTCTTTGATTCCCCTTCCCCTTCCACTATTATCAGTGGAGGTTATCGGCTTGGGTTTTCAAAGGCTATCTGGGGAGGCGTCTGGCTCTTCTGGAGAAACTCTACGGCTACGGCTGAGCCGATGCAATGGACCAGACTGCGAGGTTCCTACCGCACATTCACCTCATACTGACGTCACGTATACGACCGACATCGCGACTCCATTACCATTACGTTAGTCTCAAGTCGCTCGTTTCATGAAAAATCTTCTGAAAAATCCAGCAGAGTTTCCTTTTCTTAAGATAAAGAGTCACGTGAGACAGAAATTACGAAAGAAAAAATAAATAAAAGTAGTCTAGTTGTTTCTTATTGTTAGAAGTTTAATGGCAAATCTGGGAAGTCTAGATTGGTCCAGAATTAGGTGCTAATCGACTTTCCACGAGACAGTAATTTCGAAAAAATAATCAGCAATTTTTTAATCAAATGGTTTAGAAAGTAGGGCGTCAGAGAATTAAAATAATACGGATTTCAGAAAATTTTACGAAATTTCACTGAATTTCAAAAGGTAAAGGCCTTTTACATATTTTTATAATATTTACCATGAAATTTGAACTTAATTTCAATGCGTCAAATAAATTTCGATAGATTGTCCAAGGATTTTAAAGGATTTCGTCATATTGAAAAGATTTCAGGGATTTGAAGTAATTTTCAAACTTAGTGGACAGATTTACTGATTTCGTGGGATTTTAAACAATTTCAAGGGCACGGAAAAAAGGAAATTGAAAAGTTTTACTATTTTAAATTGTAACTTTTACAAAGAAAATAGCAGAGTTTACAATTTTCTTAGGAAAAATTACAATTTCAAATAATAAAAGTTACTAAATTCCAGGAAAAATGTGTTCTTTATATCGAGTTTCAAAATACTTCACATGTTCTTTTCAAGATTTACAGAAATTTCAAAAAGGGATTTTATATAAGATTATAAGAAATGTATCAATAATTTCTTCTGAATCTGAATTCATTATTATTATTATGAGATCAGACAAGTATCTGCAACATTAAATAATATGTATAATTTCAGATTAAATAATAATACTGACATAATAAAAAGGGGTATTTAGGGGAAAAAGTGGTTTTCCTCTTATGAATGGCACCCCGTTTACCACCCCCACCACTTCTGGATACACCCACAGGTCTGGAGTAATCACCTTGACAATCTCTACAAGCCCGGCCTGACATAGTGAATATATATAAAATCATGGGAGTTGGAGTGACCAACTATTAGTCCTCCAGATTCGCGAGCCCGGACGGTACGCGCGCTTTCGATTAATTCTCGATTCAAATCAAATCAACACTCGAGGTTCGAAAATCGCCGGTGCCGGTCCGTCTAGCTGCCCGCGTCGAATTCCCAATCAAAGTGAACCTAAAGCCTATAACTACCATTTTTCCTTTTTATTCAGCTTTACTTTTTTTATTTTGAAAATGTCGAGTTTTCGCTTTTACTTGGCTATTGCCTGTTTCAACATTTTCTTCGCAAGAGATGTGTTGGCCTGTCTGGGAAAAACGATGCTGCGTAAGCGATTTTCTCATTTTATATCTATTTTAATATTTCAACACAAAATACAATATAAACCAATTTAATTTAAAGAAAATTGGATCAGTAAAATATTTTTAAGAATTTTATATTAAAAAAAAGTAAACTGTAAAGAATAAGAAGTCGATTTTTAAAATTATTACTAAGAACGTAAAAATCAAAGCTTAATTTTCGGTACATTATTTATATGCTTTAATTTAATTTTTATAAGTTAATTAATTGGTACCCTTTCGTGAATTTAGCAACTGAGAAATACTTTTACACAGAGGAAGAAAAAAAATTAGACTATTACATTTCACGGACACTCATTAATCAGCAGCCTCACCTATTCATCCATTCATCAAAGTCCATTGAAAAAAAAAATGGTGAACGCATGACCGGTTCATACTCAATTTCGATCGTATGACTGAAAACGTCAATTTCTTTATGCACCGGAAATGAAGAGGGCTTGGTCCACACGTAACTTGCTTTTGGATTAGCATTCCTCGTTTTCTCGTTCCATTAGCTTTCGTGGGAAAATTCTGTATGAATAGACATTTTAGGTTTCAATTTTAAACCAATTAGAAAGATATATAGATATATAGATATATAATTTACTCTAAATAAAAAATAAAACTCAATTTGAAATTGTCTTAATTAATATATATTTATATTTAATATATTATATACTTATATAATATTTCTCAGATTTGTGTTTTGTGTTTTAAAGCTATTTGCAAATTATTCAACGCTTTGATTATTGAGGAATATTTACAAATTACTTCATTATGAAATATTTTGTTTTGCCTAAACTTAATTTGTCAAGTGGGATTTGCATTCTAGAGTTTAATTAGGGTTGAAAACCAGACTAGTTTCCCAGTAAACCCAGCTTTGTGTGTTTACACATCTGGTCAGGAGGAGAAAGCGATATTTACTCTTAAGCAGCGAAATTATTCAGTGGCTGTTACTCCCTTTGGCGTAATCGGATTGAACAATGTTACAAATTCAAATCTCACAATGCTTGGAATTGACCTACAACACAATTGAAAAAAAAAACATAAATATAAATTTAATATTTTAATATTTATAACAATATATTGGAAAATATTTCTTGGAAAATATTATTACATTATTAAGAATGTTTCTATTTAATAATTTTAACTCTACACCACCAAATAACTAACGAATTTAATTGTTCACTGCCTTCACCTGTAGGAGCTGGAGGATTAACATGCCAAGACAAGCAGACCATTCTGGACGAGCACAATCGGCTACGACAGTTGGTGGCATTGGGACAAATTCATGGCCAGCCTGGGGCAGCCAACATGATGGAGATGGTAAACTTCTCGATTTGCTTCCTTTTTGACTTTTTGACAGTCTGACTCACCGATCTGGTTCTGTAGAAAAATTACAGCCTCTAAATCGGAATCCTTTCCTTGAAACTCATTCAAAAAAAAAAACTTCTTTGATATATTTATAGACAATCAAGAGACACCTGAGAGTTCGTATCATTATAAAAAGAACTAGGCTAATTAATACGAATTTAATTAATTTTTTGTGCTCTATTGAAATTCATTTGACATTTTTTCTATGGTCAGTCTTTTTTTATTGAATTTATAAATAGGCTAATCAATTTATTCCAGGTTTGGGACGACGAGTTAGCAGCAACTGCACAAAAGTGGGCTGATAGTTGTGCCACAACTCATGACACCTCCAGGGATGTTCGTAAGTTTCAACATATTTTTATTAATTTTTATTTTAAGAATGAAATGGAATGGAATCGATCTATCTATCATTCCATGTCTATTTCAACCCCTATTTTATAACACTAAATTAATTCAAGATTAATTTGCAGGCAGATTTGCAGTAGGACAAAATATTGCAAGAACTTGGACAACTAGACCACCAGGACCCTATGACTCTGAACCAAATTGGAGGCGAAGAATTACCAGCTGGTTCAACGAAGTGCAACATTATGTGACTGGTTTCAGTCGTTCTACGGGTCATTATACACAGGTACCTTATATCTTATATTATATACATTATAGTCCAATACCTTATTCTAGTTTTTTTTTTTTTCATTCTCAAAGGCCAACGCACACTAAATGTGAAATTACCCTTCCTTTCTTCCGCCTTTCTGCTCATTAAAAAAAAAATTAACTCATCTCCTCACTTATCAACAAATAAAATGTATTTTAATTTGATTTAAATTTTCAGCTTGTATGGAGTGACAGTTTCCTGGTTGGCTGTGGATATTCTTTTTACTACGACCCGGCTCGAGGATACACCAAAAATTATGTCTGCAATTATGGGCCGAGGTGTGTAACAAATTTCAGAAAATCACTTTACCAAACTGGATTGACATGCAATTTAATTATCATCAAATTTCGGACCCTTCATGTGTACAATAATGACTTCATTGTCTCGCTGATTTTACGCTTTTCACGCCCGAACAATATATCAATTTCGAATTTATATGTTTATCGAATAATAATTCTATTTTACGGATCGGAAAGTGAAAATTCCTTCACTTTATGCTCAATAAATCATGAATTAATGTCAGTACAATGAATCTAAAATAAAATTAATTTAATTCTCATCTTTTTGCAGTGGCAATGTGCTGGGGTACCAGCCTTATCAATCCGGACAACCTGCTTGCAATAATTACGGAATGTCTTATTCCAACAGATATTCCGGTCTATGCTGTAAGTTCACCTTGAATTTCTTTTTAAATTATTTATCTTTATTATCAATTATTATTGAATAGTTTCTTAAATAAATTGCACTTGACTGAAGAGAGCGAAAAAAATTTCCCAATTTCAATAGGAAAATTTGACAAATGATTATAAATAGACGAGAATGGTTCGATTAACATGAAACGATTGGCCCTGAAAATCACAGGGCAGAAAGTGTTAATGAGCTGTGGACTTCCGAATATTAAGTACCAATCGAGGTCCACTTTGTCACGGCTTTAAATCTCCACCGATCGTTTCCTGGAATCGATGGCGAGAAAGGAGAACCGGTTTTTCCTCTGTGCTAAATTACATATTTGATTGAGATCTTTCAATTCTCATGAATTTCTGAAATTCTCCTTGAAACTCGTTGTTGCCATCTCTCTTTTAAATACTCGTAATAATTTACAATAAAAAAAAAATCTTCGAGGAAGCGGAAATTTCGAACGGTAAAAGATGATTTGTCAGTGAGTGTTCAAGAATTTTATGCTCGTTTCGCGAAATTTATTAACTTGAAAAAGAAAGAAAAAGCGACTTGTGCACAATTTACGAAATATGAATGAAATTTTAAAGCAATTTAAAGCCCACGCTTCTAACTTAATGTTTAAACTTTATAGTCCGAATTTTGTAATATTAGTATCAAAGTTGAATTCCTTTTTTATTATTCACCTGGAAATTAATTTTGAATAATTTTTTTTTAATTTCAGCTCATGGATCTTACTACCATTTGGGAGCTTACTGTGCCTACGGTTAAAAAATAACATCTTTCCCAAGAAATCGACCGGAAAAGTCGGTTGGAAAGATGGAAAGGTTCAAGATCAAATAACGCGAGAAAGATAATTATTACTTTCAGTGCGACACGTAAGGTCTCTGCGTCTCAATCTTATTTTATAAGGTTGAAGATCTAGTAGCACACCTCAGAGTCTAAAATTATAAAATCAGAAAATTAGAAATTCATAAAATTATTTTTACCGAGATTTTATAAATGATCTCAATAAATTGGATATAAAAATCAGTTTTCGCACAAACTGAATATGAAAAATATTTTATTAGGTAGGAATTTGGATCTACATTCAAATTTGACAATCGCACAATTATACGATTTAGTAAATTCTATTTGAGTAAAATAAGAAGAAATTGAGGAAAATAATTGTACAATATTGATCATGATGAAATTATAGGAATTGACGCCGGAATTTACAAGAAAAGTTAGCAAACAAAAATTATGGGATTGTATTGGAATTAAGTTTTGTAGGATTCTCGTTATAAAAATCAGAGGTTTTGAAGAAAAGATGAAATCTTGTAAAAAATCAATTATCACTTATGTAAACGACCATGATTAGCTGGATGAATGAGTTGAAGAAACTTTTTAGTGAAAGAGCATCGTATGTTTGTGGGATGTCATCGTTCTACGAGTGAATCCACTTTACTTTTATCTCGGTACCTCGTATAGACAAGTATCGTTAAAATTAATTGGAAGTGTCTTCTTCCCACGTGTTCACAACAAATGCTTCTAGTCGGTAGATTTAATATTCCTTGAAATGTAAGTTTACAATTTTCATTGAAATTGACAATTTTCAATTAAAAAAATTTTAGAGGGAAATTGTTAGTAAAGATTGAAAATTGTAGAAGTTCAATTTTGCGTTTCTCTCTCAACTTTAAACAATTTTTGACACCATTTTACTCATACCCATTATTTTTATAAAATTGTTTGAGATGAACGTAATTTTGATTCAGTTAATTTAAGTAGATTAGATTTGTGACACGATGCACTATTTTCGTTTTTAGATAATTAGAAAAAAAAGCAAGCAGTGTAAGATGATTCTGTAAACTGAATTTATTTTTAAGAAACATTAAAAAATTATTTATTTGAAAAACGTTGAATACTTTTAGAAATAATTGTTGAATTGAATGGAAATTAGCGTGAAAAATTCGTCTCACTTGAAAATGTGTAATTTTCTACTCACTGATTAAAATAATTATATTTACGAATTGGAGTACTTTTATTTATTATAATTTCTCGCCTTTGATGTCAGCTGATGATATAATAATAAAATTACTATAAAATGATAATAAAATTCGTAGTGTTCATTTATCATTTGATAAAAGCTGGAGAATTGATTCGATATTGATTCGTAAGTTACACTCAATTAAATAAAACATTTCAGACAAAAAGAAATAATGTCAGTCGACGAAATGTGCTTCTTCATCAACTTTACTTTTATCTTTTAATAAAGATATAGTTTATCAATTTTCTTTATCAAAATGTTCTGGAAAATTTGTATCTTTATTTTTCACTTGAAAGTATGTTTTATTTTCAAGGTTCAGGGATCCGCTTCTTGTTCAAAAATGCAAGTATTAGGTAAATATTTTTTTTTTGCAAATATTAGAAATATTGAAAATATACTTGATATTGGTTTGGTATTGAAATTAAATTTTTTCCCACGCATTTTAATTTGATTGGGATTCTAATTATCGTTCAAATTCCAGAATTTCTCGTATTCATCTACATTATGCAAATATAGTGGTATGATTTTACGTTACGATGTTATTTCGTAAATTTGTCCGCTTAATGTCTGCATGAATATGCGAAAACATTAAAGAGTTGATAATATATGAATGCGGTAAATGTTCCGAGATAATTATGCTTCAATAATTCAGAGTAAAATCTAGGCGCCGCACGATATTTTTAATTTCTTGATCCTTGATCTTCAATTATTGTTTCTTGATAAAAAGGTCTTAAAAAAACTGCTTACGGTTAATTCCATTTCATTAATAATATTATGGCCGTCGGTCGAAATCGACAATTTGAGTGTTAATTTCGAGTACAAATCTGAAATCGAAAGCAGGTACAGTTAGTTTTTTTTTTCTTTTTCATGACACATTTTATCTATCAAGGAAGGTATATTTTTACTTTTATAGACAAATATTGCTTTATTTGTCTAGAGCTACAAGAATTTGCAAAGTCATTTTCGAATACAATTTTGATTAGATATTTATTTATGGCCAATTAACAATCAATTACCAATAAATTCCAACAAAGTGTACAATTTATTTGGTTTTTTCTTATCTTGTTAAAAAAGTCGAGTTACAAGAATTTGCTTAATGGATACAATTATGACGAGATGTTTATGGTCGATTGAAGATGAATTATTGATATATATTAAAATTTATTTATTCTTGAAGAAATTCAGTTAGCAATTTTACTTTTTTATGAGGAATTTTTTTTTAAGAACCTGGTGGATTGAATTGTGAAGAAATAATGGAAATTCTTAATGTACATAACGAAATTAGACAGTCCATTGCCAAAGGATTGGTTAAAAATCAACCAAAAGCTTCAAATATGCGACAAATGGTATACTACTTTTTCTTAAATTATCTAAAAACATCAAAAAAATTGTATTTTACTTATGATACTGAATTTTTTAATTCAAAAAAAGTATTGGGACGAGGAATTAGCCAATGACGCTCAAAAGTGGGCCAACAAATGTACTTTTGAACACAATAATATAAAAGAGAGAGAGGTTGGTATGTACAATTTTTTGTATAGAATTAACAATTATTTATTTTCTCTTCAAAATGAAATTTAAGTGAGAATGTAAAAAAATTGCATTTTGTTTATAGCAAGATTTAAAGTTGGCCAAAATATCGCCCAAATAAAGACTAAAAGGAATTCATCAGTAGCAAAAGAGTTCGATAAACAAATAAATAAATGGTTTGCTGAGCATGAGAATTTCAATTTTGGGCCAATTAAAAAGAATATTGCTCTTCAAAATACGGGTCACTACACTCAGGTAGAATAAATTTAATGATGACAAAAAATAATTCAATTTAAATTTAAAATAATATTTTTGTTTAGATTGCATGGGCAAATAGTTATATGATTGGATGTGGATATTCTCGTTTTAGGAACCAAGAAGGTCTTATTCACAAATTATACGTTTGCCACTATGGACCCACGTAAGTTAAAAAAATTATTTGATACACAGCTTCAAATAAAAAATTATGATTTCAATTGATTACAGGGGAAACGAAGTGAACGAGACTCCATATGAAATTGGAGGTAATAAATGTCCCAAACATTTTGTGTCTTCGAAACAATACCCAAAACTCTGCAGTAAATATAAATATTCTATTATTCCCTAAAATCGAAATGTATTCTATTTTCTGAAAAAAAAAATCATTTTTCTGTAGGTTTGAAGAAAAGTCCATCTAATGTTTGTGAAAAGAGAAGATTGGATAAATCCAGCTCGGAAAAATTAAAGAATTTATCAGCCAATCGAAGATTTTTACAAATTATATCTTCAGGATCCGCAGAAGTTGATGAAAATATGTCAGAGAAAAGAAATTTGAACATAAATCTAAAAATCATTTTCATAAACAAGTTTATAAGCTAACACTAACTTTAAAAATGACAACATTTTATTTTTCGATGAAATAATATTTTATTCTCGTTTTAAAATATATGCAGAGGAACTTAAATAATTTTCACAATTATTTTCCGTTTGATTTACAGGGTGGTCTTATAACATGTATAATTATTTTACAATCCACAGTAGATAAACTCATAATTCAAAATGTATGATTCGAAATTCATAGTTCATAATTCATAAATTAACAAGCATTTCATTGTGGCTAAACGCCACTCGTAAGAATCGAAGTGGAAATGTCTACTCGTGCTGATAATAATCACAGATTATGTAAAATCTAAAGTTATAAAATTTCCAACTTCAAAACATCTACTTCCGTTGTTAAAAATTCACATGAAATAAAATTACCTTCATGGTCCAAGAGAAATAAATTCTCTTGAAACTTGATAATAATACATTTATAAATTCGAAGATAACATTTTTTATTTCATTATCTAGTCTAGAACACTTGGAAATTTTACGACTCGAATTGGTTTTTCGAGTGGATGTGAGTCGGTCGATTATGGAAGCGATCATAATAATTATTGCACTTAATTAAGACGTTAGCTTAAAAAGATTAAAATAAGATCAGAGTCGTGAGGGAAAAAGATGTCTTCAAAAACAAAATCAAAATGCTTTAAAATTAGTATCAGAGCTTTGAAACAATATTTTACAAGTAAATTCAATATTCTGATTACATAGAAAAAAGTTGAATAAACAATAATTGATCATGACTCTGAAACATCGATTTGTGCACTTCTCATAGATCTATAGGAAAATAAAGTCTTAACTTGAGTCAAGTGCATTTTTAACAACATCGATAATAAAGATCGTTGACTATTTTTTTCTCAATCTTACAAAAAAAAATCTTTGAGCTTCTTTCTCTCAAAACCAATTTTTCATTTAACGTATAATACATTTATGTGAGTAATGTGCACACTTTACAGGCCTGACATGGGAATCGTGTGTCTTTCCTCAATGCTTGTAAAACAAAGGACAAAAGGTGGGAGAAATTCCGCGTTTATCCTTTATTTCCCGCAGGCATTGAAGAGAGGCACGCGATTTTCCAATTCGAGCATGAAATTTTATATTACACGTGTTCATATTTACAATCAGGAATGAGATTGAACCTATTAACCTTCCTTAAAATTTAAGTAGCCAGTTCGACTTGAACAACATTAAAAAAAATAAAAATAAAAAAAATAGATATAAAATATAATTTCGAACTGGAAGGAACGAAAATCGGGACGTAATGATACAAGATTTCTTATTCAATTATCGAACCTTGATGGTTGGGGATGAAAATCGTGGCGAAAGCGTTCATTAAATTGAAAAATGATTTTTATTCGCGTTCCAGTTTTTTAAATCTAAGTCATATACTTATTCGCAATTATCTACATTTTTTCCCCACAATTTCATCCCAAAAGTCTGAGACAGACGTGGACGATTAAACAAAATCTTGATGCTCAGAATACAATATACAATCTTGAGGAAATTAAATGCAGATGTTTAGGTTTATTATGGAATATAAATAAAATATAAGTGAAATATAAACTGTCCACGTCTGATTCAAAAATCACATAATCGACGTTTTCTTTCCACTGTGCGAGTCTATGTCATAAAAAACCGCCAGGCCTAAAGATTCAATGTCTATAATAAGCGTATCAATCGCACTAAAATCACAATCTTTCAAGTTCAACTAGACAAAATGTCCTCGGAGAAGATTCTTGAAAACAATTTCGAAAGCCTCTTGCGGTGACAAAAATTCGTAGATATTATTGTTATAATTTAAATTTAAATTTAAATTCAAATAAAAAATAAATTCTGATAGACATTCAACTTCTAAAAGAAATATAAATTCTAATAAAAATTTAGTTCTATGTCATGTGAGAGAATTGAGGCAGACGATTGTTTTCAGGATGATTAAGCTCATTGAACTTGGTTCTGTACAAATAGATGATGGTAGGAAATTATTTCTGGATTCTGGAGCTTATAATTGTTTCTCTATTTCCTACTTATGGACTGGAACCTTGGTAAGCAAAGGCCAAATTTGGACTCAATACCAGTGAAAATTGGATGAGCCACTTCGTAACCACCTATATGGTCTGGATTTGTCGACCGGATTTCGTCTGTCATTCCTGTCATAGGAACCTTTAGCTCGGAACCACTCGGTCGTCTAAAATATTAATAAACAGTGTATTAAATTACAAGTTTCTGAAGTTATAGATTATCAAACTTCAAATTATCAGCTTAATAATATGTATACTTACGATCCTCCAAAATCAACAACGAAAAGCCTCTGCAGAAGTTCATAAGTGAAGAGGGTGACCCCAAATTGTGGGGATGATCTGAAGACTCGGGCTGTAAAAATAAAAATGAAAAGTGATAAAAATAAAAAAAAAAAAACATTTTTGGCATTTTTTGTCGAAGAAAAGATATTTCAAACGATCGCCAGTCACAAAATATTTATGATAAATATGAATGTTCTTGTTGATGTTGAAGTCTTAATAGACGATTATTATTATACAATGAAATGTTACGGATTATAATAATTGGAGAATAAATTAATCGAAAAAACACATGTTTTTAATCAATGTAATTTAAAAACATGGGAAAATAATTTATATATGTAAATGGTATTCACTCAAAACGACAATTCGAACAAGAGATTTTTTTTTAATTCTGGTGATATGAATAAAAAATCGCAAACAATTTATTTATATATTGTCATTTCAAAAGGAAAAATTAAATTTTTTTAGGTAGGGTAACATATTTGTTAAAGTAGTTATTTATTAGAATTATTTTACAGAAGAAATTAAAACCAGGCAGAACTTTCAAAGGATTTACTTACTGATGAGTAAATCACCGGGTCATGTAAAAGAGAAAAATCGGTCGAAGAATATCACGGGTTAACCCCATGCATGCAATCGACCAAATCAAAATATATTACTAACTGTCTTGATCGAAAACAATTATAAAAACGATCTTCCAAATCCATAAATTCAATTCGATTTCTTTTAAAATTAGAATTGCTTTTAAATTTTGTATTGGGATATTATAAATTTCGAAAATCATACCTGTTGCTCCTTTCCAAAAAGCTCTTGCTCCCTCTTCTCTATAAATTTTCCGAGCACAGTCTACAAGTCCATTGTAGGTCGTCTGCCCTTCTCTCGCAACAACCTGAACATAATTAAACATATATAATACAATTCCTTAGAAATAAAGGAATAATTTATTTATTTATTTATTATATACATTTCTAGTTTCTAGGAATTAAACAATCTTCTTAAATTGGTTATCAATCATTCATTTTTTACTTTAATTAACGCTAATTTAGTTCAATATAAATCTAATTCAAATTTAATTAAAAGAAGAATATATCTACCTGCAAACGAGTCTTAATGACGTCAGCAGGGGTGACAAGTGCCGCAGCAGGAACACCGGCTATCGCACCAGAAAGAAGCAACGAAAAAGGTGTATTATATCCACCCTCGTCTGCCATTTTCGTTTTGGTGTGGGCGTACATCGGAAAGTAAATAGCACTAAAGGGTACGTCTCTCAATAAACAAGCTCTTGCTCCCTGAAAAATTAAAAAAATATTAAGTCAATAACAATTTTAGGTCATAGCCATCAAATTATCCCCAAAAATAATAGGCACTTCACTAAAGATAAAATTCACTTTTGTACAGATATTATATAAATAGATATTTTTTTAGTAAATAATTTATTTAAAAAATGCTTTAAAATTTGGATAAAATTACTTTGTACAATCCAAAGAGTCCCAATTCTTTAACCACTGTCCAAGCCCTGACTTTTTCGCTCGCAGCAATTTCTCCAGCGACTTGCAATCGAATTTTTACGATCTCGAGAGGATTCGTGAAAACAACTTGTGATGCTCCAGCCTGTGAAAAACAAAAGTGCAATATTAATTAACTATTAAGTTAATATTAGGCACATTAAGTAGTTGAATTAAAGTTTTAGAAAATCTTACACAAGCGCCAGAGAGAACTTCCCCAGAAAGAGGAAGATTTCCATTTTTATCCATGAATTTATCCCTCATGAAGTCATTAACTGTTAATTTAATCGCTTTCTCTGGAGCGACTCCCATCAACTGTGGCACCAATCCTCGATAAAGTCCAAAGAAACCTTCATGTCTGATAACCTATTAGAAAAATTTTGGTTTTATATTAAAGACAAAAACGATATTATAAAGGAAAGAATTTTTGATTCGAACCTTTTTGCAACAGTCGAAACTATTTTTGTACATTAATTCACCGATAAAAGATCCAGCCCTTTGATTCTGCATTCGTGTCTTCACGAGATCAATTGGATATACTGCAGTTGCGCCCACAGCTGAAAATACAATTTAATGCGATGTAGACATTTTTTTTTTTAGAAATAATCATTCTTCAGTTTTAGCTTTTATGTTTAAATTATTTTAAAAAATACATGTTTAAAAGAAGAAATAGATGAATTGATTTGTAAATTTATGTCGCACCTCCACCGATGGATCCCAGCACGAACCTGTAGCTGCTTTCTAGAATTTGCACAAGGACTCCACGTTCTTCAGGACTCTAAAAAATAATTTCATTTAAAACAATAATCGAAACACTAGTTGTTAAAATTAGAAGTTTTAGAAAAGAAAAACAAATTAAAAAACTTTATTTTATTTATTTTTTTTTAATTGACTTACCGATACGGCTTTTATTTCTGCGAGTCTTCTCGTTATGTGCTTAAAATATTGCTCGGGGGTGATCGATATCAAATCGTTATAAACAATCTTCCTGAAAAGAAAAAGAAAATTCGTAATAAAATATATTTTATAAAATCATACAAAAAAGCATAATATAGACTATAAAAAAAACTGTACAGGAATAAATTTAGAAAAAGTTTCTCAGAAAATTTTTAAAAAATACTGAAAAGTAAAATCACAATTCTCTGGGAATTCTAAAACAAAACCAATAAAATCTTCTAAAAGATTATATCATAAGTGTTATATTATCGATATCTCAGGTCATCATCGCTTTAGAAAAATGCATAAATAGCAATTACAGCATCGCAATCGATATTTTCCTAAAATACAATTTAAAAATTTGCAAATTCCAACATCGAGAATAGATGTGAAATAGAGAGAAAGAAGTATAGAATTGAAGAATTGTAAAATTGTAGACAAAAGTGTGCATTTAAATAAAGAATAGAAATATATGCATAAAATATATGTAAATATATTTTTTAATAGCACGACATATTCTGAGAAACAAAAAACGCACCCAAATTGCGTTAACACCTCATCAGCACCTTCCGCTGATCTGATCCGAGCAGCGTAAACACGTAAGCAAACCTTTTCAGTGGACAATATTTCCATCGACAAAATTGAAAAGTCTTCTTCTTCGACTATAACGAACAATCTTTAACTTTAATTCTAATTAACGAAAAATATTGAAATTAAAATTAAAACCAAAAGCTGAAATACTTTCTTTCTTTTTTTTTTCTTTTAAAATTAATTAATCTTGTTAAAATCTTGATTTCTGATCGAGGATGCTTTTTAATGTAGGCTTTTCTTCGATCCTTCTTATTTCCTTTCTTATTTGTTTAAGGAGAGTACCGAAAAAAATGATCTTTTTTTCGTTCTTGTCGTTAGGGAAGTTTTACGTTTACCTAAATTTTTGCGATGACGACACCTTGATAGGATACAATTAAGATTTTTAGATTTTATATTTCGAAAAAATTTACCCAGTTTGATAAAGAAGGTCACAAAGGTGGAAGAGAATGTCTACTTCCAATGGTGTTATTTGAGACATCATTTGCGCTGAATGAAGAAATTCCTCTGAAAAAGAAAATATTGTACTGTCAAGTAGTGGACTTCAAAAATACAATCATTGTTTCTCGAAAATATATAATTGAGAAAAATAATTGTGAATAGAGAAAAAACATGAAAAGCAAAGGAAAAATACCTTTCGTGACTTCCTGATTCCGGTGGCCATTTGTTGCATTCAAGTAGATCCTTTTTATTAACTCCATGTTGTTTAAGAGAGAATTAAATGCCATGAAATAGGGAAAACTGACCTTCTTTGCATTATGGCCAGAACTAACTGCCTACAACGAAAAAGTTGAATTAAGATTTAAATCTTGAAATAAATATTCTATTTTCTCAAAATTGTAATTTCTAATTTAAAAATTATTTCTAAAGTTTTCTTACCGCAAGTAAATTATCCCTAACTTCCTTCGTGAGAAGATGACTTTTGATGCTAAGCATGATATCCTGAAAATCCAAAACTGATATAAATCCACTTCCATCCTTGTCGAATTTTTTAAAGGCCTCTGTTGCATATTCTTCGTGAAAGTCCTATAACATTAATAAATTGGTCAAAAACATTTTAATATATTAAAATTTATCATATTTATTATCTATTTCTTTGATACTTACGTGCAGAAATTGACTGAATTCTGCATAGCTGATTAGTCGTTTTTTGTCCTTTCCAAAGTAGAGTTTTATAAAACTACTTTCCATGTTAAAAGGCATCTTCTGATGCAAAACTGTTTTACGCATCACCTCAGCGAACTCGTCTGTTTCAAAAATAATTAAATTATTATTTAAACATTATATAATTATGAAAATACATATTTTTAGTATTTAGAAATTTGAGAATATTTGTTAACTTACCAAATGCAACCATTCCATTTCCATTAGTGTCAAAAAGTTGGAAGGCCGTTTTGTAAAGTGCATCTGGGACACAGAGCAGGCCCTCGAAAGCATGAAACTCAGCAAATGAGATGAGTCTGAAAAGGTAGAATGTGAATTTTTAAGAATATGAAATTATAAAAAAGTATCTATTTTGTTTCTAATTTATTTATGTATATTGTATGTATATAATATACACTTTTGAATATTAGAAAGAAGTAAAAAATCATTCTTACCCATCTTTATTGGTATCAACGATTCCTGCAAGAAGATTGACAGAGTCAGGGTTGTAACCGGCATCCGTATAAAGGCCAAGGTAACTTCGTACAAAGTCAGCCGGAGTCATGAACCTCTCGCCATTCTTCTCCTGCGTGGCATACTGTAACAAATACCAAACTATTTTTAATCCAAATTCCCAATTTAAAAAAAAAAATAAATAAAAGTAGAGAAAAAATGTTCATAAAATTAAAAAAATAGAGATAAACTACAGTCTATGTCCTAAAAAAATTAATTATCAATCCTATAAAATGGGTAATATAATAAGAGACTGAATCAGTGCGAAAAAAAGGAATTCTATTGAAAAAATTTCAAAATTGTCTTTTTATTGAAAAATAATATATCCATGATTTTAAATCGAGCTGATTCTCTAAAAAATAAAAAAAAATGTAATAAAGAAGCACTTGTCTTTTGCTTATAAAGAATTAAAGTTTAATGTATTGAGAGTGGCAAATTTTGTCAGCTAATGTATATCGAGAAGACGTAAAACATCCATATTGGCTTAGAAACTGTGTGATAAGGATTCCCTTTGACAAAAGATCTTAACTCGAAATCCGTAAAGGAGGTAAGGCGATTAATATAAATTAAATAAAGTCGACCAATCCACAAATTATGTCTAACTCGATATTCACCTGATTGAATATTTCATAAAGGCGATCACTGTTTGCTCGCTTCAGATATCCGGAACCCTGAAACAAAAATAAAACATCAATAAGGAAAAGAAAATATTAAATGATCTGCGTTTTAAAAATATTCCAATAGAAGGATTTATTCTTATTTATACTAACAACTTTTTTAAGTTGTTAATTTTTAAGAACTAAAATTATAATTTGTTGGAGAGTAGTGTCCAAAAATGTGCTATAGAAATAAGCACACTGTCTACTGTAAATTTATTCACAGATTTTTTAATGTAATTTTGAAAAAGCTCCTAAAAGATCTAAAAGTATTTAAAGCTATTATTTCCAGGAGATTTTTTAAAAAATTGAATAAATTTGAAGAGAGAAAAGAAATATTATTAATAGAGTTAATCATTACTCCTTTGAGTATACCAAGTAAAGTCTTTAGTTAAAGAGGAAAAATATATGCAATTCTCATTTCCACCTGTCCTTGGAATATTTTCTTCACATTCATACAACCCACTTTATATTGCATAACAAAAAGATAACAATATGTGTAAATGAAAAATGAAACAATACTAAAGTTTGAAACTTGGATTGGTTTAATGTGACATATAATAAAATTACCAAGTTTCAGGCTTTAGTGTTTATAGAATTCATGAGATTTTGATTTCTTTGAAAAAATGAAATACTATCTAAAAATGGTCTCTTTTCCTATAAAACTCAAGAAAAGTATTAAAAAATAATTAAATCTTTAAAACTTTGTACTAAATTGAACAAAGTTTATAATTGGCAATATGCCTAGTAATAAAATGCTTTCTTTATGAAATTTGCGTGCGAAAGTTTGAAATACGACTCCAGATGGGAAATAAGTTGACTAAGTTGGTTTGCGTGTCACTCTGTCAATCTGAATTTTTTACTGAAATTATGCATTAAATCCAGATTGAAATGTCAAAACCTTGACCTTATCCCTGATATTCAACTGTGTTACAATTAGAATTCTATAATAATGATTTCTTTCTTATTTTCATCAGCAATTAATTCTTAAAATAAAACAAACAATTTACCAAAAAAATAGATTCCTAAAGCTAAGAAGTTATATTATTTCAAAAAATAATATGTGAAAAGTAAAAGAAAAAAAAAAGAATGATAAAATTTCTAAGGACTCCTATTCGCCGCTCATTTCCAGATTGCGATCACGTGTTTACCACGTGGTCTCTATAATATAGAGTTTAGCGTTTAGCTGTTAGGTTTACGCACACTCTGGCACGTACCATCATCTGGACCAAATTTTTTACATCTTTAATTCTTCAACCCTTTACGAATGCTTAAAATTAAATTTCCGGGTCAAAATTACTCTTTTTTTTTTAATTTTTTTTTTTTGTGATAGAAAATAACAGTACTCTCAGCTCAGATAAAAAAATACATGGATGAGATACAAATACGATCATAATATGTTATTCACACACGGCTAACAATTATCGAGTTGAGTCGAGCGATTATTTAATCAATAATAATCACGTTTAAACCAGTTTAACTCTAGTGAAAAATACATTTTAGTATCGTATCAAAAATTATCATACTTTATTTGAAATTATAAAATTATCATACACTATTTTCGAACATTTTAGAGAACAACAGGAAAAGAGTATTTGATTGTATTCTCAAGACTGTTTCCAAGTTCCACTTTCCCAATAATTGCAATAAAAATTGCGGTATGCCATCACGCGACTTTTACGTAACTCTTGGCTGGATTCTCAATTCTGATTTGTTGAGATATGCGATTAAAGGCGAGATTTATGCAGTTTTATTAACTTTTTTTTTTCATATCTCTTGAAAAACTTACTCTAGTGTGAGGCATGACGTATAATAAACAGGTCGGACGTAACCAGAATTAGAACCAGTGGTGCTCAGCTATTACACTTTGTTTTATGATGTGAAAAACACGTGTAAGAAGTCGCACACGTGTCACTCGATTAATTTAAATAACTCCTTCATTTAGCGGCACAGCACGTGCCCTAATCCGCGAATTCGCGATACTCTAAACACTATTTCAGAGACTCGAAAGAAGAGACTGATTTTAAATTTGTCTGATATGGAGACCTACTCTTCAGTGTACAGTTCCTTCTCCCTCTCTTAAATCCATATTCGGTCTATATACACAGTGTTCTTTTTGTTATGGATTTTTATTTCCCACGAAAACTTGCAAAAAAAGGACGAAATTTGAAAATCAACGAAAATTACATTACTTTTATGAAAAAACGTAAAAAGTGTTTTTTATTATTATTAATAATCCGCGAAATAATAATTAACAAAATTGTAAAGATTTAGTATTGAAAGATTATATTTGAAAAGCATTTGATGATCAAAAAATTAGAAAATCTTCAAAAATTGTCCAATTTGAAATTTATCTGAAATTCGAAACTATTTGGATTAAAATTTATTTGAAATAATTGCATTTCTTATTATTAACAGATAGGCGTGTCATGATTACAA
Organism: Synergus umbraculus; assembly: GCA_900474325.1. Classification (NCBI taxonomy): domain Eukaryota; kingdom Metazoa; phylum Arthropoda; class Insecta; order Hymenoptera; family Cynipidae; genus Synergus; species Synergus umbraculus. The sequence continues at coordinate 35,215 of UCOK01000016.1, read as the reverse complement.
TACTTGACATAATTCAAGTGGAAAATTTTAACTCATTTCAGATTAAAAAATTCCATCATTTCTTGAAATGCATATACATTAATTCCATCAGGAAAATATACGAAAATCAGTTGAAATTTTAATCAATTTTCGTAAAAATAAATTATTTTATGAATTTTTTTAACTGTTATAAAAGAAAACTGATATAAATCTAAATAAACATAATTTTATATGGCAACTCTTAAATTAAGAAACTGACCTCAGGCTCACTTTTCTTCCGCGACATTTTTATATCCGTTTGTTTTAAGATTGACTAGGACCGGTTCTTATCATGCACACACAATCATAAATCTTTACTATATTTTATCTATGTGTTCACAATCACTGAGAAATTTTCATTAAAATTCAAAACACCAAGATTATTTACTAACTTGACAATAAAAATCACATTGCACTTCAAGATTGTTTATATTCTACTTTATTTTGAATTTATTGCTTATTTTAACTATATTAACAATCTTTTCAACTTAATAATCACTGGATTCTATGATTAGGGATATTAATTCACAGTAATGAGCTTTGAATGTTCCGATAATTTAAATAAGAGGTCCACAACCTATAGGCATCGAATACGATGCCACACTAAGAAATTTGCAGGAAACCTCGACCTGACCAGAGTCACCAGAGTAGACCTCCCGAATCTGGGTAGTAGTGGCTTTGAGAGCTAAAGGAAGAGGGAGAAAATTAGTTTGTCATGAAAAGTGAGTAGGGAACATTCAGAAAGAGAGAAAATCTCAAAAATGAAACATCCACTCCGGAAACTATTTAATAATATCCGGAGTTAAACCTCCCTCAAACATTCGTGTAATCAACATTTTAATCACTTATAGAAAAAAAACAGTAACCGATTTTTCCCGGTCAAGTTTTTCAATTTTCTGCAGAGCGCAAAGATTTATTTTAATTTTTAATTAAGTTTTTCATCATTTCCGGTTAAGTCGCCACCCTGAAAATATTATATTACATATATTAATTTTAATATATTAAGCTAAAATTTCATACAATTCAGTCATCATGAGTTTTCATTTACAGTCTTACATTGCGCGACAAATTACAATATGTCATGTATGACGCAAAGAGTTTATTGCTGGGGGCCACTAAGAGAATAGATAAGAAGTTCTCCGATTTAGCAATAATAAGCTAACAGCTTCTGGATGTAATACCTCAAAGATAAAAAAAATCGTGGGAAAACCATAAAAAACACCAATATCACGACACATGTCAATAATGTTAATATTTCTTAACAATGGATAATGAATGGCTCTCGCCCATACACATAATAAGCTAATCGAAAAACAATCAAACAACAAACTTTTAGTAAATATTTTCAAGTTGATGGAAATAATTTTCCATCAATATCCTATTTTATTTTCCGTTTACTAATACTCGTATCATACAAGAAAAATAAGAATCGATCAATTATTCAATGCATATATAATCACAAAATATATTCACATAGAAATTTCTCTGGTGGTTTCAATTTCTCCTTGAGAAAAAGTATTTCCAGACGAATTTCCCAGGTGGGATTAGACAAATAAACAAAATCCCTCAGGAAAAAAGAATTCTGTGTAGTAATATTTTCAGACTTTTGTGAAAATAGTCAAAGGACTTGGTAATAAACTTAGATTGAAAGGATAAGTCGGTAGGATTTTCGCCCAATGAGGATTAATATTTAGAATTTGTGGAGGCCGAGCTTATCCCCAAATCGTTCATTTACAACAGGCCCAGGTAGACCGTACTTTTCTCTACTTTAACTGAGATGGGTACCTAGAGATAATAAATCAATAGAATTTTACGGAACATCTGAAAGAACGTAGACAACTTTCCAAAATTTGCAAGAGATACCTAAATTTCCTTAGAGTAATGAATCTGTAAAAAGTTCCTTGACTGCGACTGTATCCAAAAGTTATTCTATTTTCAATAAAAATTTACTTTATATTTGAATCCTGACAAGTTTATGACGAATTAATAATAATAATTTAATTAAAATTAATTACATCTGTATTGAAAATCATGTGATATAAAATATGAATTATCTATCTTTTAAATTAGTAGAATAAAACGATTGTAAAGTAAATAATAAAATAATGCGCAATTTAAGTGTTAGAAGTGCGTATTTTAAATTACAGGAGCATAAAATAAACCTGGGACAACACGTGATGACACGTGTAATAGAGATTCGAACGCGCGGCTGACTCTATTGACATTTAATCATTTACAAGTAATTATATATACATGTAAGATTGATAAAATTGATAAATTGATTTAGCTCTTAAATAATATGTATACATTTATTTAGGGGCCAAATAAAATGGTCTTTATCGAGTTGTCATTCCAATATCTTCAATTATTTGTATTAAGTTATTAGTACAAAATTTTCTTGCTCAGTACTCTCTAAATTTGAATCAGTGAAATTTCACTAATTAAAATCGTGAGAAAAGAGTCACTGAAAATCAGTAGAATTTGGCTGATTCAATTTTAGAGAGTACTTTAAAAGATATGTTATCTGTTGCATATTTTCCTATAGGTTGGATGCTACTGACTATTAACAATGCAGTAAATTATCTCATCCTGTTTGGCAATCACTGCACCCAAAGCAATCGGAAGATCTGCTTAAATTTAAATGCTTATAGAGCTTCGTTTCTGCATTGAACATAACAATACTGGCACTCATAGACTTTCTACAGGGTCCACAGATGTAAAATTTATAAGTAATGATAGTGATACTCAGTTTTTAATAAAAAAGAATATATTGTGTTAAACATATACCCTTTGGAAATTGTATTTATTTTAAAGAAAAATGCCCCAATTTTAGAGGCACTCCTTATATATGAGAAAAAAATTTCAGGAGCAAGTTCATGAAGGGCTGTTTATTTCAGTCAGTGGGACCCGGTGACCTCGAAACGAAGCTTCAAACCTGTAACACCGGGATCGATAATCGCAACGGCCATCCATTCTTTCCTTATATCGAAACCAACCCACTGCAGATAACTCTCTTTCATTTAAAAAAATCCCATTTTTTAAATAAAAAAAAAAGAAAAAGTGTAAAATGCGTTTCGCGAAAATCAAGATAGAATCGCTGAGATTCAGATTCGTATTTCTTAAACAGATGTTATTCTGCAGTAAATATAGCTCATCTGGTTTATTTTTGTGCCCCTAGATTCCCTTATTAACAATCTGGAGTAATGCAGATTTATCAAGGTATATATAATTGCACTGATAAAATATTTTCATTCAGAGGACACTAATGTTACATTTATGACTGAGTGACTTAAATTTTACAAGTAACATAATATTTCTTACATAATAAAGAAATGTAAGTTTTAAAGCATAAAAATATATATGCGCTATAATTCTAGTTTTCATCCAAATCAAAGATCCAGATTTATTTTCAATTTTCCGCGAGATATGCTATGATTGCAAATATATCTTATAATATATAATCCAAACTTCAATATAAATTGCCAGCGTAATAGCGAATACAAGATTTGATAAGACTTGACAAAGTATGAAATAACAGAGTCTTCACACCTATTTTCTATTTTTTTCTTCCTAGAACATGTAATAAAAATAAGAAATAAAAAAATGGGAATAAATAAAATAAAATAAATGTATAAATAAAAAAAACTTACCCACCTCTTGGCTGGATGCTCTGACGACAAACGAGTTCCACATTCCCAGGAGGAGAATTATTACCTGTACGTTTATCCTTTACACAATGTTTTCGATAAAACCTGATCAATTTATGTGTCCGGTTCTCCAAGTAACTTTATCATATAATTAATTAAAAACTGGCGTAATTTTTTATTGTATTCAGAGACTAATCTTAATATGAAGGGGAAATTTGCTAATCGCCTTGGGAAGATCGTGTACACGGAATTAAAAACACCGTGTGGTACGGAAGTTCCCGTTCTACTAGGCGCAAGTGCGCTCGTATTCGTTCGCGCACGTCACCTCCCACGAGGACCTACGCCATTCTAAAAATGAGATTTTCATACTTTGCCAAATTAGTTATTTTATCATTTATTGCACTGGGATAGGTAAAAACAATACTGCCTGCGTTAAAATTAATATTACTTCAAAATAACAGATAGTAACTATTTTTCTGATACCGCTACTGTAAAAGAAGCACTAAAACTATTTTAAATAAAATAATAACTAAAAAGTGCTTTTGAAGAATTCTTTATTGAGTATTTTAGTGTCAATCCCTGATGAAATGTTTTTTCTAAGTGTAATAAAGTGCCAAACCCTACTGAAAAATTCCTAGAGGAATTTTAAAATCCTCGTGAATAAGCATATTACCTTGTAGACAAATTTCTCCCATTTGAATTTTCCCACCAAATCTGCATTATCGACCAAGCATTACCCGATGACGTGCACTTTGACTTCTGCTTCTCTTTTAGGTCAGTTTTCTCGGAAATAAAAACTTCCTTCTACCCAAAACTTGACACCGAATAACTTGACTATTTACTTTATCGGATAATCGTCTGACAGCTTTCAAAATGACACTTTTCATAAAGAATTAAGGACAAAAACTTCTCTAAAATCACTGTCCTCATTTTTGTTATGACGTGGACCTGTCAACGTGCAGTGAGCGCATGCGCAATGCTACCTTACGTGGCAAAGGCAGCAGTTCGCTGTTGCACCAGTACAATAATTTTCTTTCTAATTTAACAAATAGTTATTTTTCAACACGTTCAATTTTGTTATGGTACTTTGAAAACGTTCAACGATTTATCGTGAGTACTGAAAAGTTTTCTGCTCCTTTTTTCACCTAGTAATCGTCATTACTCCACATGCAACTATCATGCAAAATGGCTTTATTTCTCCACACACTTTTTCCATCAATGTGGCATTTAATGATTCTTTAATTTAAATGATTAGAATCACAGATAACAAAAATTTAGTTTCGTCATAATCGTCTTATTTTAAATCGTCGAAATCTTCCTTCTGGACCTTCACATTTTTTCTAGGTTATGCTCAACCTGTCAACTTCGCTATAGTATTTATATTTTTTGTAGTCTCCGTATTTCCTTTTCTTTATTTTATTATATCGATGTTTTTCTTATTTATTAACTCCCACTTATTGTTTTTCTATTTAATTTGATTGTAATTTTCTCCCGGATGTGTAATAAAAATTAACCTATCAAATGTAAACCTGTTTTTAAACCACATAGTGAAAGGAGAGCTGAACATACATTTTTTTATTGTCGAATCTTGTTTTATTGTTGTCATGCTTACATATGGATTCTTTTGTGGGTACAATTTTTAATCATTTCTTTGAAATTTAAGTAACATAGAAGGTTAATGAGAGAGTCTTTCTTAGACCATATGTTCAAAATATAAGGAAAACTTGTGTGAAGAAAGTATTGTGTAATTTGAATTGAGTGGAAGTGTTTGTAATTATATTTGAGATGAACTCTGATTTCTTATACATTTCCACAGTCCAAAGGTTATCAACATGATTCCTTTCGTTTCGAAAGGGTCAGATTATTTGTTTTTCGAATTAGTAAATTTTTTATATTTGTTTTTTTTTTTCAGAGTGAAAAATGAATCCACAATACATTCATCAGCAACACCAGCAACAGCAACCCCCTTTTTATGGAGGTGCACAAAGTGCACCACCTTTTGGGGAGTTAAATGCAAACGTTCCCCCAAATATGTTGAAAAGTCCCCATAATCCACAAACGTACCCTCCTCAAAAAGCAATGGCGGGACCACCACCTTCTGGAAATATGCCACCACTGCCACAAACTCCTTACTACGAAAACAATGTGCAAGGTAAATTCTGGAACCTATAATATCGAGAATTTCAATTAGTCGCAATTACTTACCTAATTAAGTCTGCTTCAAAGAGTTGAAGAATTTAAAAAATCAGTCGATACCCTGCTTTTAAAAATCATTCCTTGTTTTTCAGGGCAATTTCCGAACTCTCAACACGGTCTACATCCAAGCACACAGATGCAATCTCCTGTGAATCAAAATAATTTAGTTAATCAAATGTCAAATATCTCTCTGGGAAATATGCAAAGGCCACCCTCAACTGTAAGCTTTCAAAAATATTAATTTAATTATTTAATACTTTTTAAAAAAATGTATCAATTAAATGCATTGTTTTAATTTTACAGCAAGGTTTTCCTCATCCGCCCGAAAAAGGGAATATGGTGCCATCAACACCATCGAATGTTAACGGTTTTAATAATCTCACAGATCACGTGCCACAAGGTGCAGGTAATTTTCCTTTTTAATATTTAAAAAATTTTCGGAATTTACTTTGTAATAAACTGGTACCCATATTAAAAAAACTCAAAATAAAATTAATAATAGTTAAGATTGGTGTAAAATTTAACTAATCACAACTCATTTTCTAACAGAAGCAGAACCAGGAGGTCTTCCTCAAGGTAAAACGACATCCTCGTCTCAGAATAATGACTCTCATCCACCGATGCAGGATCATCAAGGGCCACCTAGCTCTCAAAGTCTTCCATTCTCTAGACATACACCCAGTCCAAGTCCTCAATTTCCTGGTCAACAACAACAGATGAGGCAACAATTTCCCGAACAGACTCCTTTCATGAGAAAACCAGGGCAAGGACCTCTCCCTGGACAACCACCTCTCACTGGACAACCACCTCTCACTGGACAACCACCTCTCCCTGGACAACCACCACTCCCAGGGCAACCACCTCTTCCTGGGCAAAACAATATCCCTGGAGTTCAAGCTAATCAATACCCTCCTTCTTCTTTCCCTCCTCAAAAAAACTTTTCTGGACCGCCAATGCCTGGACAAAATCTTGCTGGTCCTCCAATGCCCGGACAAAATCAACACCAACAGGATCATAAAAATTTATCTGGTCCTCCAATGATGAGTCAACAGAATTTTTCTGGACCCCCAATGTCCGGACAACAAAGCTTTTCCGGACAACAGAACTTTTCTAGTACAATCTCTGGGCCGCCTTTACCTGGACAACAAAATCTGTCTAGTCCTCCAATGTCTGGACAACAAAGCTTGCCTGGTCCCCCGATGCTTGGTCAGCAAAACTTATCTGGTCCACCATTGCCCAGACAAACAAATGTATCTGGTCCTCCTATGCATGCTGAACAAAGTATTGCCCTACAAAATTTCAATGGACAACAAAATCTCTCCGGTCCTCAGCCAAGTCTCTCTGGCCCTCCTTTACCTGCACAGCATAGCATTCAGCCTCATTTAATAGGTCCCCAGTCCCAAGGAATGAACCAATTTAACCAAATGCCGGGACAGAAGCAATATATGTCCGGTCCACCTTTACCTGGACAATCTGTTGGAAGTCCAGTGGGAATGAACCGCCAACAGGGAGCACCGATGCAGGGATATCAACAGATGCAACCGCTACAACAGCAAGGTTACCAAAATCCTCCAGATGCTTACGCGAATCAGAGAAGTCCATACCAAGCTGGAGTTCCAGGTGCAGGTGGATATCAACAAGGAATGCAACAGCAGCAAGCTAGGCGACTTGATCCTGATAACATGCCTAGTCCAATTCAAGTTATTTTAGAAGATCAAAAAACACGAGGAGGGGTTTTCGCTACGAACCAAAAGGGATTGATACCTCCCTTGGTGACGACGAAATTCACTGTGCAGGATCAAGGAAATGCTTCGCCGAGATTCATCAGATCGACAATGTACACTGTACCGACGACGACAGACATAATGAAACAGACAAGTGTTCCTTTCGGTTTAATTTTGAGTCCCATGGCTCGAGTCGAAGAAGATGAATACGAGCCACCAATTGTTGACATGGGAGAAATTGGACCAGTGAGATGTAATCGATGCAAGGCTTATATGAGTCCCTTCATGCAATTTATCGACTCGGGAAGAAGATTCCAATGCATGTTCTGTAAAGCTACGACCGAAGTTCCTGCAGAATATTTCCAGCATTTGGATCACACTGGCCAGAGGATGGACAGATATGAAAGACCAGAATTAATGCTCGGAACTTATGAATTCTTAGCCACAAAGGATTATTGTCCAGAGAATAAATTTCCGAAACCTCCAGCATTTATTTTCGTGATTGATGTGTCTTATAATACAGTTAAATCTGGGTTAGTGAATCTGATATGTGCGCAGATGAAAAATATCATTCGCAACCTGCCAGTTGATGCGGGACAACAGAGGACGAATATGAAAGTTGGGTTCATCACCTACAATAACACTGTTCACTTTTATAATATCAAATCTTGTCTTGCCCAACCACAAATGATGGTTGTCGGTGATGTCCAGGATGTATTCATGCCTTTGCTCGATGGATTTTTGTGTGATCCTGAAGAGAGTGAAGCTGTTATCGATAGCCTCATGGTACAAATACCAACAATGTTTTCGGATACGCGGGAAACAGAAACAATTTTGGCACCAGCGATTCAAGCTGGTTTGGAGGCCCTGAAGGCATCTGAGTGCACAGGAAAACTTTTGGTATTCCATTCCTCACTACCGATAGCTGAAGCACCTGGCAAACTGAAAAACAGAGACGATAGGAAATTACTAGGAACAGATAAAGAGAAAACAATTTTAGGTAAGTTTCTACAATATTAAAAATTGAACTAGTCCTTAAACGATCTCAATTTTGGTTTTAATGATTTCAATTATTTTTTCCCACCATTCAGCTCCTCAAAACACCGTTTACAACCAACTAGGCCAAGATTGCGTTGCAGCAGGATGCTGCGTTGACCTTTACATTTTTAACAACTCATACATCGATCTGGCTACGATCGGACAAGTTTGCAGACTTACTGGAGGAGAAATCTACAAATATACTTATTTCCAAGCGGATATTGACGGTGAAAGATTAATTACAGATGTCATTAACAACATTAGCAGGCCCGTCGCCTTCAATGTCGTCATGCGCGTAAGAACGTCGACTGGAGTCAGGCCCACAGATTTTTATGGACACTTTTACATGTCCAACACGACGGATATGGAACTTGCAAGTATAGATTGCGATAAGGCAGTTGCAATTGAAATAAAACATGACGACAAACTAACAGAGGAAGAAGGTGTCTATATCCAGGCAGCTGTTTTGTACACGTCTTGTGGAGGAATTAGAAGGTTGCGAATTATCAACCTCAGTCTGAAAACATCCTCGCAAATGGCTGAGCTCTATCGCGCGTGTGATCTAGATGCCATCGTCAATTTCTTCTCTAAGCAGAGTAAGTGAAATTTGAAGATTAAAATAAGATTTGGAAGAATTATTGATTATTATTTGTATTATATTTATGGAGATTTATACTTTGGTTTAAGGTATCTTCAAGTTATTGGAACATTCTTCAAAGGTAGTGAAAGAAAATTTAGTTTCGAGATGTGCCAATATGTTGGCTGCCTACAGAAAAAATTGTGCGTCTCCAAGCAGTGCTGGGCAGCTAATACTTCCTGAATGTATGAAACTCCTGCCTCTTTACGTTAATTGCTTGATGAAGAGCGACGCCATATCTGGCGGTACGTAATTTTCACAATAAAAATTATCATTTAATTCTCTTCAATTTCATGTTAAATGGAATTTTACTTATAACACGAAATTGTTTTGCAGGATCAGACATGATGGTTGACGATAGATCGTACGTGATGCAAGCTGTTTCTATAATGCCAGTCTACACATCAGTGAACTACTTTTATCCACGGCTCCTCCCTCTACACAACGTAGATCCACAGGAGACGAAATTGCCGCAAATGTTGCGGTGTTCAATTGATAAAATTACAGAGGACGGCTGTTATTTGCTAGGTAAGTTTCTTTAGATTCTCAGCTAGTAATCACTGCAGATCAAAAGAAATTATCCTCTACAATTTCCTGTCCAGAAAAATGTATATTAAAATGATATTCTTTTACAGAAAATGGAATTCACATGTTCCTGTGGCTGGGGTTGGGGCTGAGTTCTCAGTGGGTTCAAAGCGTTTTCGGTGTACCTTCAGTATCACAAATTGATACAGACCGTACGAAAATTCCAGTTCTAGATACTCCAATGAGCAAACGCGTCAATGACATCATCAATACTGTTCGGTCACAGAGACATCATTGCATGCGGGTAAGATGATTAATTTAAATGATATAACGTCTACAAACAATCCTTTTAGTTACATATTACGTCTTAAATACTCTGTTATTATTTTTACTAATAATATTGATCGATAATTACAGTTGACAATGGTGAGGCAACGAGATAAACTTGAGATGGTATTCCGGCACTTCCTTGTTGAAGATCGACATTCTGATGGAAATGCAAGCTACGTTGACTTTCTTTGTCACATGCACAAGGAAATTCGAGCTCTTCTAAGCTAATGAATCAGTCGGAGAAAAATCCAAGGGAAATTTAATTATCTCTCATCGTGGGGGAAGCGTGAGATGAGAAAATAGAATCGTTTCGCGGATGCGTGCGCGTTGAAAGTGAAATTGTAGTTTATAATAACAGATTTTCAGAGAATAACAGAGAACAACTTTGTAGAAATAACCGATATGTTCTCTATGTGAAAGTATCCACGCGTTCTCAAAGTATGTCAACATTAACATGTCAAGGAAAGCGCGCACATACAGTGATTTATAAACGATTAACAATTGTAAACGTCAAATTGTATTATTATTACTGCATATTATTTTATTTAGGCTATTAAGATAATATATTATATTGCACTAAATTAAAAATTACTGGTGTATTAATGAATTTTATGTTTCGAAATAATTGTCCGTCTTGTGTCATGGAGGTGCTTTCTGTATATAGTCTCTAAAGAATGTTTGAGATTCTTCAGAGAAACATTCCGTGCAAGTCAAGCTACAGTTTACTTTTACATAGCCAAATTGTCAGTTTTGCATATTATAACTAATGAAAAATATATATCCTTCGAAAATTAATAATTAATACTCGAACTCTAATTTTTAATCCTACACCAAAATCGTTTCAAAATATGAATTACACACTGGATTTAAAAAATTCTCGAGGATTTTCAAATTCCTCGAGTTGACTGGGGGATAGGGTGAAAGTGTGAAGATTTATAAATTATATTTATGTTACTATTTCAGCATCAGCCTACCAAAAACGTATCAGAGCCATTTTTTCCAAACCTGTTTAAAATTTTTTTTTTAATCTGCAATCCAAAGCTGTCATTTTTCCATTAAAAGCAGTGCGAAATTTGAAATAATTTTTATGTAATAGGAATTTTCTGAAAATAGCATTTTGTTAAGGGTGTTGGAGTCAAGTTCTAATCTAAAAATTCGCTTTCTTCATTTTACTCAACAAATATTAAATTTGGAATGTTTTCTCTCTGTAGAATTAATCAATTTTTATCTAGAACTATGCGTACAGAGCGATAAAATATCTAATTCAAATATTTTTTAAGTAAAATGAAAATATTCCATTTTGAAGTGAGATTTTGGATTCTTCGTTTTATGCAAAAAGTATCGAAACTAAATATTTTTTCGCTCTGTATGCAGTATTATATTTGAAAAAAGATTAGCGCTACAGAGCGAAAAAATACTGATCTATAATTTTCGTTTAGAAAAACGGAGAATTGAATTTTGAGCTTAACACTTTGGTCCAATGCCCTTAAGACGCCAATGTATTGTTATATATAGCTATATGTATACATATAGCGTTGTATATGTATGTATACATATTCGGCGTTTCGGTGACGTTTGACGTTTATGAGAACAGACGTCCATGATACCATATATGATACGTCATACGTGTCATTTTCTCCATTTATGTACTCATTAAAACTACGAGTTTTTAATAAACATTGGCAGCTGATAATGCCGCCAAAAAAAAGTCATTCCCATGTCAGATATTTGATTTAAAAAATGGACTAGGTCATGCAGACATTGCAGACCCTCGCGGGGATAAGTGTGTATGTATTACGCGACAAATATCATACATCTGTGTAGTTGAGTTTGGAGTTCCAACTTACGGAGGTGTTTCTCGGTCGATGAAGTGTCACGAACATTAAAAAAAGGCGAGAAACTCACTGGAAATGTACGTAAACATGGGATGAATCATGTAGTACGATATAATTGATTAAATGCATATCCCGGGGTCAAAAATCAAAATCGGCAGAGACGACTCGAAGACGAAATTTCTTATGATAAATAAACATAACCTAGAAGCAATAATCGAGCACCAGAAGATGCTTTCGCCTATTGTAATTGGATCAGTGGTTGTTATTTCCTTTCTCCTTGTATTTTGGAATAACTTGCTGTGGATTTTGTCATACGGGTTTTTGACTTTGTCGTGTGTGTTGCTGGGCCCTGCGATCGTTATCATGATTCATATCGCCTTATCACCGAAACATCAAACTGGAAGAGGTACAACGAAAACTATTGCAGAACTTGATGCTTTTCGCAACATGCTTATGGTAAATAGGCATTTTTGTTTCTTTAATTTATTCCTAGATTTTATAATATTTCTGGATGTTTTCAGATTAAAGAATAAGGATAACAGATGGTATTATATTATACGTATCGATTAAAAAAGCTCCATCTTGACAGTAGATTTCTATATTTTTATCAGGTTTCCCTAATAGCTTGGAATTTTTTATAATAAAGTGCGTGATTAAATCGTACTTTAAACAACTCATTTTCTCCATGAGTTTTAAATTTATATTTCATTCAATTTCTCCTGAAGACCGGGCTAGAATTAAAATTTTCGACTGCATGCTTTTTATCTTTCAAATGTTCAGAGTTTAATGACTTTAATAATAAGATAAAAACAGGATTCTCTCGTAGACACAGAAAACTTTTAATCATGTGACCAACCGTGCTATACAAATTTAGATTTGCTGTAGGAAATCCTGTTGAATTATTTTAAATGACACTATGAAAATAACTTCAGTGTGGAATTCTTTAAAAGTTAAAGATACATTAGGAATTTCAGAAATTTTTAAGTAAAATAGTTAAAAATTGAATAATTTTGGATTAAAATGTTAAAAATTGGATACTTTCAAATTCACAGTTTTAAAAGTGATACTGTAAAATTTTGAAAGATTTAAAAAAATTGATGCAGACAATTAATTTGAACAGAATGAATCTTGAAGTTTTCTATCATTTCTGTTTTAGAAAAATTATGAGCCTAAAGCAATGTGTAACAGAAAACAGTTACGCTACCCTGTCGTTTTTACACGTCTAGTGGACGGTGCTCTACAAAACCTACTAGATCTAGCGTTCCGGGACTTTGTAGGTGCTTGGTTAAATGACCTGTCATTTGGATCGGAAAAATTAATCGACAGTATGAAACAGGACGTCTGGGGAGCTATTCAAAGTCTTCACGACAGACTCTCTCATGTCGATCCGACTAAGCTTGTTGCTTGCAGTATAGTAAACAGAGTCACGTTTCATTTTGAGAAAATAAGAATTGCTCAAGCAGCAGTGTAAGTCCACACTTTTCAAGAATTCAAATTACAACCGAGACTAAAACCATAATTGTACACAGAAATCAAGTTTATCTTTTACTTTTTAGTTCTGAGGGGGAAGACCCTGTATTTATTTTATCGCCACATCTAATGTCTCGAGAAGCTGAACTACAATATCTAAGAAAAGTCAGCGAACTCTGCATTATGTTATTTCTGCCTCGGAGTTACTCCTTAACTCCAACAAAATTTCTCCTCAGGGAAATAGTCACTTGCAAAAGTGAGTTTATTGTTCAAAATTATCTTGAAGAATTTTAAATTCATTTTAGATCATTCTTATATATATTAACTCCCCTTTCAGTTTTGAAACCTGCAATAGACCTAATAACAGATCCGGACTACATAAACCAAAAAATTCTTTCGTACATCGAACAACAGCAAATGGCAGAGGCGATGCATAGAAAAACGTACGAATATGCTGAATCCTTCGAGGGTTTTATTCGAATGATCAAAGGCTCACGTGACCTTGAGGTTCTAAAACATATCAGATATAATATAATGACAGAGATCATGCAAGCGACAACGATTCAAAATGTTAAGAGAGCTCAGGGATTGGATCCTGAGAGTAATTCTCTAGGCAAATCAGATGCAATTCAGGCTAGAAAACTTAAGAGATATATAAGTCAGCTAACTTTTGCAAAAAATACTTGCGAATGCCATATGCAGACTTTAGGCTGGGATGGATATCCAATACAGGTTTATTTTTATCATCTTATTTTTTTGAACCTTCAAACATTTATATTCAATTTTAATATTATCTTCCTCAGGAAAGTGACTTATCTGATCCAAATGCGATGGGTGAGGGGAGAGTCTTACCATTATCTACAATTTTGGAAAATGTAATCGGTAGGAGGCACCTCTCGCAGTTTTTGGAACAAGTTTCAAGCCAAGGCTTGATTGGTTACTGGGCAGCGGTGCAAGAATTAAGAGCCGCGGAAAGATCTAATTGGCACCAACTTGGGGCCGAAATCTTCTATACTTACATTAGATCCCCAACAGCTGAGATAAAAGTAGACAAGAACGTTCGAAAGAGGATGGAGAGCTTCTTGCTGGGTGACAAGGGTCCAGATGTTTTTTATGAGGTGCAAGAGAATGTCGTAAAAACTCTCCAGGAAAAATATTATCCCTCTTACATCGTTAGCGACCACTACACAAAAATGCAAGAGGCGCTTATCAACGAAAGGGCTGATGGTCTTATCGAAGATCGTCAGATTGACGGAACAATTTCAGACACATCTGTTCTTCTAGTCGGCGAGCATTCAAATTATGCTAGGAGTAAACTAGATCAACTACAAGAAAAATTAAGTAATAAAATGCAGGCTCTGCAAGCTCTGAAGTCTTCCTTGAAACCAGAAAGTCGAGTCTTGAGTATTCTAGCAAAGGAAGTAGAGAGTCTTCAGGGAGAAAAGCGACAGCTGGAAGCTCACTTGACTCACACGGAAATGTGGGCTGAACATTTGGGTAGATGGAGGGCTGATGTTCAAAGTGCTGAGGTAAGAATCCAAGGTTTGATCATTTTAATGTGTGGTTTAGAGTGGAGTGAAAGTTGGTTGCTGATTTTTTATAGATGCCCGATAATGGAGATCCTCCTCAGTTTATCCTTGTCGTTCATATGGCAGCGGATGAGGCGAGTGAAGATAAAATATCAACTGGCTGGGTGGTTTTAAGAAAACTGAATGAGTTTCAAGAACTTAACAGAAAACTTCGTCAGTTGTGCTCAAGCGTGAAGAATCTTGAACTTCCCTCCCAGCCTCTCAAATTCTTTGGGAAATCTGATAAGAACTCGATCGACAAGGCCAAGGCACAGATTCAGAGATACTTAAATGTTTGTATTTACTTAAATGTTCTATTTTTCATTTTACATCTTTTTAAGTTATTTTTTTATTTTTTCTATCAAATATCTCATCTTTCTATTGTATTGCAGTTCGTTTTGGAAGATGATAGGTTAAACCAGAGTGAAGCTCTTTATGCATTCCTAAGTCCAAGTTCCGAACATTTAAAACACACGGCTCCTTCTCCAAAGAAATCTCGTTTCTCCCTCTCAACTCTTTTTAAAAGGTAACATAATATAATATTAATATTTCAATTTAAATAAAAGCATATTATAATCACTAAGCGCTTTCTCTTAATTTAATTCCTCTTTGAAATATAGTAGTGGCTCAAGTGGGAGTGGAGATTCGAGGGAAAAAGACGACGAGGAGGATTACTCGTTGCTCTTGGATGACAATGAAACAGGACGAACTTCCACTGACGGATTTCTCGGTCCTGGAAAAGATGCAATTGCTGAACCTTTATACGCCCTTCTTGGTGAAGTGTTTGATCTAAGGGGTGTTTTTCGTTGGCTAAGAAGGTCGCTTATTACCTTTGTGCAAATCACTTATGGAAGGACGATAAACAGGTAAGATAAATCGAAGCTTTAGTACTAAATTGAGGAAATTTAACAAATAATATATTCTAATCATCAGGCAAGTGCGAGACACAGTTGCCTGGGTCTTTTCGGAACCAATGTTGCATTATTACATTCAACTCTTCTCGAAATCCTGGTGGCCCAATGGCCAATTAGCTTCAGATTCAGTTGTCAGAACGGACGAAGAAAAACTTAAAACTCGTGGTGAGGCCCGGAGACAGTTTTTAAATAATGTACCTGAAGTTTTAACGAATTTAGTTGGAGCGCAAAGTGCTCAGCGTGGCGCTACAAAAGTGTTTGACACTCTGCAGAACGTGAATCTCAACAAGCAACTCTTTTATGTAAGTATCAGAGAATAGAGTCTAATTTTAAATTCCAAGAAAGCTTCTTGGTAATAAAAGATGATTTAATATTGATTTGATATTCTTTTCACAGGACATCTTCGAGGTATTAATGTACGAGGTGTTTCCAGAACTGCAGAATAAGTAATGTATCTTTTCTTAAGCAACTGACCTTTGATATCAATTTATCGATCGACATTTTCTTCGCTTGAAAGAGACAAAAACCATCCAAGGTATCAAAGATTTTAGAACAGTGAAATAATAACAGATTTGTCTGTAACTTTTCCATTGTATTTTTACAAACTGATCACATTCCATTAGCGTCTTAGCGTTTCTCGCAATCGCGACTCGGAATACGGTTCTTGTTTTCTTATTCTCCTAACTGCCATGTGAGAATGAAACTCTGACTGACGCTAATTATAATTTTATTTTTGAGCAGCTTTCATGAATTCAGTATTTTTACATTCTCATCAGAGAATGTATTTCAAATCAGTATGGACCAATTTTTACGTTTATCTTTTCCGGATCATGGATCATACAGGTATCGTGTGTTTTTACTGCGACAATATTACTTAAAAAAAATGAGAAATGTATTTTTAAAACGGGGCTTCACGACTTGAACAAAGCTTGAAAAATTTCAAGACGGCGAACGTAGGAGAAAATTCTATAGCGAATCCTTCTTTCTTTCCTAGACCTCCCAAGCTTATACTTAAGAAAGTTGAACCTTCTTGTGATCAACGTAGAAAATTGTTAGATTTCAAAGTCTCACAAGGAGAAATTATAAAGTGTTTTAGAAAAAACTAAGGGATTAAGTTGGCCTCAAACTAACTTAAACGCTAAAGTCGATGCGTTGTGTACAGTTTTATGTTACATATTAGAAATAGATCATTTTTTTGTTGACTAAGAGAATATTTCGATTCAACACGGTGCTAATTGCCAAAGATAATTCTGAGTCTTTCCGACTCTTATAATTTGAAAAAATCTTCTTTGCAGATAATTTTATGTGTAATTTCTATTGGAAAATTATGGTCGATACTTTGATGCACTTGCTTAAAAATCTTTTAATACCGTTGAGAAAAATATAATGTTATATATCTTTCGTTGCCTGTGAATTGTAATTTTTGTAGATAGCTTAAAATAAGGTGCAGGATAGACTCTTCTGACAATGATTGGCCATTAAGTGTTTACTCTTAGCCGACTCCTTAGGTATAGGAATTGCCAGAGCCCTTTTTAACTTTTTTGTTGAATTCCTACCATTTTTGTACGAATTGCAAGTTGCTATTCTTTTTCAATAGTTTTCTTATTCCGAGTACTTTTTATGTAAATAATATATATTATTAGTTGTTAGATTTATAAGTTTCATGATTGTATTGACTAGAATTTGTGTTGTTTTTATGTGATCAATATGCACTCTTTTTTTTACTCCATTGATTTTCCTTAAAGTTCTTAATTTTTTACTGAGGGCAGAATTATGGCAACACATAAAACTCTGTGTTCGATCTGTGGAAGTTAAATTTCTATTCCAGGGGTTACCACTATTAAATTCTGGTGTGTGTCTTTCTCAAAATTCTTCTGAATTCTTATTTTGAATTCCATTGAATTATAAAATTCCCTCTCCTAAATTCTGGGAATTCTGAAAATCTGGTATATATATATTGCTGGTGGTGATCCCCAATATGTATCTAAATTAATCTGTGTATGTGAACATATTTTTGTCGAGGAGAAATATTGAGAGCGAAATCTGTTGGCTATTGATAAGTTTGTAATAAAAATCTATTTAATTTTTATTTTCAACGAATTATAAAGCATTTTGCCGATGAGCACCAGTCCTGTTATATTTTTAGAGTATAATTTTTAAATTGAACTTTAAATTTTATCGATAGATGAAAAAAGGATAAAGATTTTGATGTTGATTTAATAAAAATTTGATAATTTGTTTTTAAGACAGTGCCAAAGTAAATCCTGAAAATAATTTTTAATGATTAGTTGTGATTAATGAGCAGGAAGGTATGATTCGTCGGAATGCATTGTACAATTTAAGTGCAATGTAATTGCAATCTGTACTATGCACAAAGTATACATATGTATGTAATATTGACTCTTTGTCGATATATGTACTTCGAACTGAAATAAATATACGTCAGCCTGATTTCTTCAGTGTTGTGGATAAATATTTTTAATTTTGCATTACTTTACTATTAAAAAAATCAAATTGATCTGTAAATAACAGAAAAGTCAAATTAACAATATTTCTAAAAATGATCAAAACGTTATATTAGGATATAGAATATCTTTATTTCCACGTCTTGCGAGGCAGCACGACGTACAAATACGTGTATTAATAAACAATTATCTAAAATTACTCGCAACTTCTATACAAATATTACAGTAATTCTCTTAAATACTATTTCGTAATGTATAATTGTCGCATTTAATTATTAATTATACGTTTATTTACACATTTATAACGGATACTTTGTTTTCTTTTAGCTTTGGCACCGAAAGAGTATAATGCAAGGTTTCTTATAAAATAGTTTCTTCACCCTCGGAGAAGCAAAAACTGCTGAGGACAATGAGGCTGAGTTCGCATCATTTTCAAGACACTCTTTTGATTTCTCCAATGAACGGTAATAACAATTTTTAATGTATTTAAAAAATCTCAAAATATCTCAAATTACAAATGGAACTGAATGATTCTGTATTTAAAAATTCATTATTATCGTTCTTTAGAGCGTTCATTATATTCTTTTTGTTGGCCCAGGGCGAGGTTTTGTTAACACTGAAAATGCAAACAATAATGTCAGGTGAACGAATAATTTTTTTTCCGTTTGGGTTTTCCGAACGCCACTTAATTGACCTACAACCTGACTAAAACTCGAATTCTTAAATACACCTAACACCGAGATTATTTTTTTAATCTCCTTCATTTCAGCTTCATTTAATGCAATGATATTGACGATTATACAGATTACAAATCAAGCAGATGATAATAAGGGCTTTATTTTTTTTATCTCGAATACATTTACACGCATTTATAAAATTATTTTTATTTTATAGTCCGGGTGGTTTTCGTAATGTGTGTCTTAATAGTTTTTCTCGCGAAAAATATAATACTGTCGGTTCGAGAGAAACGTTTAGACGGGATAAAGTGACATATCTGGCAAAATCTGATGCACAGAGAAATCTCTTAACTACTACAGAGAATATTCGGTATTATTATTAGTAGACACTCAGAGAAAATATTTAATCTGTACCTTAGTGGAAAGTCAAATTTGAATTTTCAAAATGGTTTTTAACATTTTCAATTCAAACATTTTCTAAATTGAAAACTGTTAAGGGATTGAGATTATAAATTTAAAAAAAAAATTACATATCCAGAAAATTTTTTCGCTGAGTGTACTTTACCATTGAATTACAATTTTGAAGGATGTTTTTTTAATACTTTTTTGGAAGGAAGAACTTGCTTAACAATTCGACAAGCTCAGCTCGTCATTGGACTGTTTCAGTATTTATTATGTAATTTTAGAGCCGGCTGAAGTCATTTCTAAATCCGAAGAAGTAATTTTGAGTGATTTTTACTCGTAGTAGATTTTTTCAATCTAACAGTTAATTGCATTAACATGATCTTTTCAAAAAATTCTTATTCGTGTTTTGGTAATTTAAAAAAATTGTTGTGTTAACAAAAGTGATCAGCTTGCTTGATTCACCTGAGGTTTGAACCTCGCAAGAGTGACTTTTTTACTTTATGTAAATAAATAAATAATTTAATTATTTTGTAAATAAATTATAATTTAAAGTCGTCTTTCCAATTATTTTTGGAACTTCTTCTCAAATTTTAGATATTTCTTACAGTCTTTTCGTTCGTAAATACACACAATTACATCAATACAATGTCGCTGAACGCGAGTTATATTAATTTAAAACACTCAGTGATTGTATTCTTTTCCAAAAATCACTTCTTTTTTAATTTCCAGAAAAATTCTAAAAAGAGCTTAGTTAAAGAAAAATATTTAAATCCGAATCTTTCTGAAAATTTGTTATTTCGTTTTTCAGTGAGTTGGATTTCGTGATTGAAGATGAAGATATAAATTATAACATGCATTATCCTTAACAATTATAAGAACATCGTTGATCGCAATCGCTCATTTATTTTATTTTTATTTCATCGTTTATAGTAATAATAATCGTAATTATTATTATTATTATTATTGTTATTCTGATATACACCTCAATTAAAACTCGTACCCCGCTTTGAAAAGAATGAGTACTTAATCCAAAAGTGAAATAAATGTTAAAAATTTATTTTTCACATATTTTTCTATTATTTTCGATTAGAATTAAATTTTAGCATATATACAAGCTACGTAAAAAAATAATTCAAATATTTTATTTTCGATTTGTTAAACTTAAATTTAGTTTTCATTTTACTCAATTTCATCAAAATTAGTACAGATAAAATTTAAACTGAAGTTGGTGTCAAACAGTTTTTTTGCACTAGATTGTTAAAACTCACTTTTAAATGGATTTCCCTCCCCTTTTCTTCGATTATATTTTTCGAAATAAATCGCACATTGCGCAGACGTCGGTATGTTCCAAACCAGCTGGAACAATCTTCCTTGAATATTTTTATTTTTTTATTTTTAAATTACATTTTTTCTTTAATTTTTTCTTCTTTTTTTTTTACAGCAACCAGTGCTATTCTATCGCAAATTTGCGTGAGTCTAGAATTATATTTATTAATAACGTTGAAAAAATATATTGATAGGCATATAGCGAGTACAAAAATACGTAGCAATACGCTGACCGATCTAAGCGGCAAAATACGTTACACTTACAATATCCTTCCTACTATAAAAAATACAAATGGCAATTAAGAAAAACTTGAGCTAAGCAAGAAATACTTTTTTTTATTTGCTTTCGTTTGAGTTCATTAGTCTTACGAAAATTTTACTTTTTTCGACTTGTCACAGTGGAAAGTAATTGTAGATATTTTTTTAGAATTCTGTTTGCTGAATTTAAAAAAATAAAGTATTTTTGAGACGAAAACTTATTTTATAGATTATCCGACGCCTGCGCAACGTAACTCGACAATCACGCGAATCTTAATTAATTAAAAACTTAATTATTCTTAATTAAAAATAAAAAAATCACGTTTATATTAAAAAATATTGTATTATAGTATATTTTAATATTAAATAAATGCTTTCTTTAATTTTAATACTCGTAATAATTTTAAGAATCAGAGCACTATAAGGATTTATTATTTACAAAATCATATAATCCACTTACTATTTAGTAGAAGAAACGTAATTTTCCTTAAAAAATTATTTTTTATAAAATCGATTCTGACCACGTTAATAATTCGATTTCTGATCCTTTTATACTCATTAATTCCCATTCAAACTTGGTTCGTACAGTCACACTTTTAAAAGGCGTACAATACAGTTTAAGTATGTATTAATGGTATTTGAAATTTTCAAATACTTCTCACGATAAATAACGATAATTTCTTGATTGAAGTATATGAAAAATTATTTACGCCAAAAAAATGTAGTTAAAAAAAAGGCAGATTTCTTTGAATTAAAATTTGATTAGAGAAATTATTATTTAAGTGGATTATAAATTTATCGCCAATCGATTTAATAGATCAAATTGAATTAAAATGCGTAGTTGAAGAATTTTATACAAATTTTGTATATTTCATTGAATCACTTAAATATTAGTTCCTCTTTTCCTCTGGTGGAAAAAAATACTAGAAGGAAATTCAACTTTTTTACATTACATTTTTACTTTTACAATTTAAAATGTTTTATCCTAAATTATAAAAGCTTTGAATTTTGTATACTTAAAGAACGTTTTCAAGACCTCCAATTTAAATTAAATTTTTTATTGGATTGGCCAGAAACTTTTGTTTTCATAAGTTAAATAAAACTATGAAAATGATAAAAACTTTCTGACCAACCCAATAAATCTCTTAATTATTTAATTTTAATTATGCAATTGCACTTAAAATTGTTTTCAAACATGAAAAAACCGCAAATAATCCAGGAATTTTTTTTTTTAGTTTTTACTGTTCCTTCTGAATAAAACATTCACTTTGCCCCCATCTTCCTTTTTTTAAGTCAAAAAGTTCTAGTTTCTTCAAGAGTTTCTAAATATATTTTTTCCACCAGGGATTTTTTTTAATCAAATTAAAATTCTTTTACTTATTTAAGGAATACAGTTCGATTTTTAGTATTAACTAAAATCGAGCTTGTTTCTAACTGTGGAGTTACGTGTGGCAAAGGTGGCGAAGATTCCTTGGGGGTGACTGATGCCGCACGACTGCTGCTGGGGGTCGCTGAAGGGGGTATCAGAGAAACGACTTCCGGGCTCGAGGTCTGCCCGTTATCTTCGTACACTCTCTCCTACAATACAATGAATTATTGATTCGCACATGTTTCCATTCATCGTGCCTTGTTTACTTTATTTTCTTAGCAGTGCCTATCTCGTTTCAATCTCGTCATCTCATTCCAATCGCCCAATTAAATTCTCATCAGCCGCTATCCAACTACTTTATCCTTATTCCTACAGTCTTTATTTGAAGAAACTCTGCATTTATTTTGTTTCGCATTAAAAAAATTTTCTACTGTCCTCTCGATAGAAGATTCTATCAGAAAGAATGCACCAAGTTTCTCACAAGTCTAAGCTTAGTATAAACTCATTTTCATATGTCGATAATGTTATTCAAAATACTCTGATGACTAAGTGAATTGCCTAAAAGATTGATAATTATAATCATCACTTATTTTCAGTCTTGAATATAATTATTCAAGACTGAAAATAAGTTTAAATTTGATAATCTTAAAAAATATAACGAAAAATTTCGTTGGGAAAAAAGGTAAAAATTAATTTATTTCATCAATATGTCTATCGATGATACCATTTAAAAGTCTATTATCGAACATCAATATTCAATACCTAATTATGTAATTTCTTACATCAGTTTCAAGAAAATCTATCTAATTCTTGGACGAAGCTTGTTTCGCCGCTTGGACTTTTTTTTGCTTTATGGCAGATCTCGATTAACTCTTTTCAGAAAAAATACGAAAATATATATAGTCTTAAGCATGAAAAATTTTATAATTTTCTGGATAAACTAGCTATTAAGTTAATAAAAAATCTAGTCTAAACTAAGAAACCGAGCGGAGGATTATTTAGAATATTGTTACAAAACTTGATTGATTTCGACCGATTCGCACGATGAATTTTGAATGTAAAAGCGATTTCTTCGTTTATTTTATATTTCTTCGAACTTCTCCAATCTTTCCTTTTTATTTTTTCAGACACGAGAATTTTTTCGTGTTTCAAGTAGGCACTACGTAGTCTCTGTTTCATTCATTTGTATAAAATGGAGCGGCAGATGTTGCAATTTTATTGGGCATTCGATTTTTGAGGAATTGACTTTCTGAAGAGTCGTGATTTTTTATATTTAGTTACCAATCACAGCGACGACAGGGCAATCAATAATTCAATGTGTTTTTGGGAAAAAGAAAAAAAACAGCACGAGATTAAGACGACGGGTTTAGTGGGTGCAGCTTCTAAATTTCTTGTGACAAGAAGAAACCTTCCAATTATTTTAAAATATATATAAGAATAAGGTATTTTCTTCTCAACAAGCTAAAGGTGAAGAAAACAAACTGTAACTGGGAAATAATCTTCTAGTTACAGATTTGTTATAAAAATGTAAGATTTAGCATAGAATATTAATCTTTCAATAGCTGATAATAATTCTATTTTTGTTTAGATAAAAAGTTGGAGACGTACCTGAGATTTGTCATATTTGAGCCTTTTCCAAATGAATGACTTTTTATCTTGCTGCTGATTACCAGGACCGATTTCGCCACTCGATGCGTTGTAATTAGGATTCGAGAAGGTAAGAACATTCCGTCTACTCGCATACAAATATTTTTTCTGCTTTGTTTTCCTTTGGCAAAGTAGATAAATGATAACTACAATAATAATTAAGGTGATGCCCACCATGACCACTACTGTGATCACTACGGTTTTCAGACTGTAACTATTTTTCGCTTTGTATTTATAATCTTTGAATTTATCATCTCCAAATCCACGATTCGAGTTTCTTGTCACGACCTCCGACCTACCAAGCTCCTCTTCTTCATACATTTCGTCATAAGTCGGGTCATTTTCTGTCCCGGGTTTACGAAGTGGCATCTGCTTTTTGGGAGCTTCAAACATAATATTAAAAAGATATTGATCAGTTAGGAATCGACAATCCACAGTGGAAAAAATTCCCGCAGAAGTTTCTTCTACAGAAACTTTACCATCAGGAAAACAAACTTAAATCATTAACTTACAAGTGGAACAAGTATGATCCGCTTTATCAGGACAAGCACACTTATAACTCTTCCTTATGTAGAAACAAAGATGACTACAGCCTCCATTTTCAATTGCACAAGGTGTCCATCCAGTTTGTCTGTCAGCTGCAACAGCCTTGATATCTGTGACACTCCCCAAAGAGTGATGAATCTTGATCCTATTTTGACCGTTGATCTTGTCGGCTCTCTCAATCATGTCGTGATTCCAATTAGCCCAGTAGATATGTTCACCATACTGAAACATTACAAAATTGTGTCATCACCTCTAGTAGTAGAATTACAAATTCTGAAATTGTTATTATACCCTTACCTGAGTTAGACCAAAGGCGTTCACCGCATTCGTTATCAGAGCAACCCTGAATCGACCATGAAGATCGGAAACTTCAATCCTGTCCTTCAAAGCATCTGCCCAGTAGACTTTTCTATGCACATAGTCGATGGACAAACCATTCGGGAAGTGCAAGTCAGTTGAGATGATCGCTTTACGATTGGATCCATCGAGGCTTGCTCTTTCAATCTTCGGATGATCACCCCACTCTGTCCAGAAAAGGTAACCTTCTCTGGGAAACAAGGCTATGGATCTTGGCTCTTCCAGATTTTCTAGAAGCTTCTTCCTGCTTGAACCATCGATTTTCGCTACCTCGATGATACTATTTTGCATATCAGTCCAGTAGATGTTGTCAGCTATCCAATCAATTGCGACTCTGAAGGGGGCTGAGACATTGGACCCAGAGATGATGGTTTTGGTGTCGGAGAAGTTGAACAAGTTGACAGTTCTGAAAATGGTTTAAGATTAGAAGAATACTATTTAAAAGATGGGTCTTAAATGCTTTAGAGATTTAGCAATACCTAATGATCCGGAGATTTACATCCGAGTAGACCATCAACCTCTTTTGCCAATGGAAATCAACAGAGAATGCGTTGTGAACATCACCAATCGGTAAAGCTACGTTCCACATCTCCGGGGTATCAAACGAAATCCTCTCCAGTGTTTTTCTTGTAGCAAAGAGCAGGAAATTGTTTGGAGTGTTATTGCAGGTCTTTTTGTCTTCATTGATGATGATTCCAGTTGGACAAGCACAGGAATAACCTTTCGGATTTCGAAGACAGAGATGAGAACAGCCACCATTGTTCTTCTCACAGACGTTGTCTGACACGTTGAGATCTGACCACTGGAAGAAGAAACTCATAAATCCAGTTATATTATGAACCAGCTAAAACCATCAACAAAATTATTATCAACCACAATTCACTTACGTCGACACCTTTGATATCCATCACTCCTTCCAATTTATCCACCAATACCTTTCTCCTCGAACCATCTTTCTTCTCAACCTGGAGAACAGCCTTTGCTTGCCAGTCACTCCAGTAGACACGATTTCCCATAACAGCAAGGCCGTAAGGATGTTCCACTTTCTCCACAAGAACTTTCCTGTTTTTGCCATCAAGGTCCGCAACTTCAATCACCTTTTTTTTTGCATCGTTCCAATAAATCCTACCCTGTCCGACATCAATCGAGAGACCATTGGGCCAAGCGAGATTTTCTGTAACTACTGTTGTTCGTTCTTCACCATCCATATTAGCTCTCTCAATTCTAGCATTATGTCCCCAGTCTGACCAGAAAAGGAGACCTGCTGAATAATGAAGAACGATTGCTCGAGGATTGTCCAAACCAGACCAAACTAAGACCTTTCGGTTTCTGCCATCAAGTTCACAAACTTCAATGCTGTTCAAACCTGCATCTGTCCAGTAAAGCTAAAACAGATAAAAATCATTTTCTACTTTAGAGTCTCTCAAAAACTAGATAAAATTTTGTCTCTTTGTTTTCTCTCGAAAACTCACCTTCTTCCCAATTGAGTCCACAACCAAACTATCGGCAGCTTCGATTCCCGAATCAATTACTGTTTCTATAACCTGACCATTAAAACTCGTCTTTTTGATAACATCCTGTCCAGAATCAGTCCAGTAAACATCTCCATTCCTCAAATTAATGTCGACTCCACTAGCATTCGTCAAATAAGAAATTGGCAGAACCACATCCAACGCGTAGTCAACATCAAAAGACACAATCCGAATATCTACTCGATGAGCCAGCACCAGGAATTTCTTCGGTACGTCCGGACATGTCTTTCCATCGTTCTGTAGAATTAATTTTTGATTACCAAACATCAGATCTTCAGATCTATTCATTTGATATCCAATGTTTTACCTACCCCAAGAACAAGACCAGTAGGACAAGCACATTTAAATCGGTTAGAGTTGGATACCAAAAGACAGAGATGCGAACAATTTCCGTTGTTGCTCTTGCAAGGATGGTTCGCCATATTTTTTCGACTGCGATGGAAGACTCTCACATCCATGAGACCTGAGATACTAGATCTGATGACTGTTATGTTCGCTCCTGTTTCTTTGTCCGCTCGATTAATGCTTTTAGTATTCCAGTCGGTCCAGTAGATCTTGTCTTTGTGGACCACAAGACCAAATGGGTGTGGAAGATTTAGAGCTAAAATTATGTGTAAAGGGTTAAGCAATCTAAAATATTAGTTTATGATAGAGAAAATTAGAAACCTACCAGAAGATATCAGTACTGTTCTGCCTTTACCATCCAAGTTCGAATACTCAATCTTCTGGGTGCCAGCGTCATCCCAGTAGAGTCTCTTCTTATCAAAATCGATTGCTAAACCATTCGGCCAGGTGAGATCATTTCCGATCAGTACTTTCCTATCAGTACCGTCCATGGAAGATCTTTCGATCCTCGGCTTCTCGCCCCAATCACTCCAGTACATATGTCCAGCTGCAGAGAGAAATATAGTTTACCAAGTGATTTGCAATAAGATCATGCTGTTTAAAAATTTATTTCATACTTAGAGGGTTTAGTATAATGTCCCTTGGTTTGTCAAGATTCTTATGAATCAAGAGAGATCTCATAGTTCCATCCAGATTTGAGCATTCAATTCGCTTTGTGCCGGCATCAGTCCAGTAAATCTTCCTCGTGATCCAGTCCATCGCCAGCCCTGCTGGTGATTCTGAAATTCAAGATTGATATTATTTTATTACACTTTCTTATTACACTGATTACATTGATGATCTTTTCGTATTTATTGACCACCTCTAATAAATCATTTTACCCAAATTGTGGCTGATGATGGCACTCTGGTTCGTGCCATTCAGAAAAGCTCGGCTAATGGTGTCAGCCTCCACATCCGTCCAATAAATCATATCCTGATTAGAATCCCAAGTAAGCCCCACAGCATTCTGTACATGATCAACAGGAATAACGTTATCATAAACCCTAGCAGACTCCTCAATAGGCATTATCCTCAAATCCTTCTTCCTCGCGAAAATCAGAATATTATCAGGAATGCTAGCACAGGTTTTTCCATCTCTCTTGATCTTTAAACCCACAGGGCAAACACAACTGTAGCCTGTGTTGTTAGGAAGACACATATGAGAACACTTCCCATTATCATTTCCACAATGATTGACATAGTCTGGCTGACGTTGTGGATGGTAGCTGTGAAGATCCATTGGAAAATGCAGGCCAGAATGGATAGTTTTGAAACCTCTTCCATTTGCTTTGTTCGCTGAAGAGATACTTTTCAGATGCCAGTCTGTCCAGTAAAGAGAATCTTCAAAAATTGTGATGGCAAAAGGATGAGGCAGACCTTTGCTTATCATCTTCTTCCTATCGGAGCCATCCAGATGGGCGGATTCAATCACATGATGTTTGGCATCAGTCCAGTAGATGCGATCCGTTGTGTAGTCGATCGTCAATCCATTGGGCCAAAATATGGACTCTGTGACCATTTCTCTTCTGTCGGAACCATCCATGTTGGCTCGTTCGATTTTCGGGTGTGGCCCTACATTAAGGAAGTTCTTATTTGAAGCTATTATTGCAGAATAGAAAATTGTTTCAGGAAATGAAAACATACCCCAATCTGTCCAGTAAACATATCCAAAGTTAGGATGCACAGCTATGGCTCTTGGTTTGTCTATGTCACTTGATATCAAGACGTGTCTAACTTTTGTGTCAAGGGTTATGACTTCAACCCTTCTAGTTCCAGAATCAGTCCAGAAAAGCAAATCATGAATCCAGTCGATTGCAACACCTCCTGGTGTTTGTAGACCCCATCGTACTACATCTGTAACATTGTAGATGATATCAATGAAGAGCTAATATCATTTACATCAATCAAAATTTAATATCAATTAGAAGGACTAGGTTTAGCTCAGTACCTTCAGCTTCTGTTCCATTTACGTAAACCTTTCGAATAACATCCATGGAAACGTCTGACCAATAGATGGTGCTTCTTCTATAATGGTAATCCAAAGCTATGGCATTGTGAAGACCTTTTAGTACAGATGAGTATTTGGGACTCGTCATGCTCACCTGAGCAGGAAGAAATGTGTTGCTTTAATTAGTTTCCTTTTTTAAAGGAAATCTTCAACCTTTAACTAATCTGAATAAGTACCTGCCGTATGTCAACCCTATTTGCAAAAAGCAAAGTGGGATTGGCTCCCAGTGCTTTGCAAGTTCTAAAATCTGGTCTGAGGACATATCCTTGTATGCAGTTGCAGATGAAAGAACCTATCGTGTTGTTGCAGATCTGACTACAGACTGGTTCCTAAAATCATTATTGTTATCAAACATGTTCTTCTTTTGTATTATATAGTACAAAAGAATTTTTGAAGATGCAAACGAACCTTTTCGAATTCACACTCATTGATATCGTTGCAGGTCACGTTATCTGGTCCCAGAATAAATCCTTGTTCACAAGCACATGCTTTTTTATTATCAACAGTCAAGATACATTTTTGAGTACACCTGTCTTCTTTGGTGCAATTTCGTTTTTGAGGACAGTTCATCTCATCTGGAAGATTATAAAAGTGGTATAAGAACAAAGTCAGGATTTGTTTTTTTTTTTTGTTTTTTTTTTTTTAATTTGAAGATGGTACCATCTTTTTGAGGACAATCTGGAGTCCCATCGCAAACATGTTTAACACTGATGCAATCTCGATTGTGATAATGATGCATCATTGAATAAGCAAATGATTGGTTTCCTTGTTGGGTGTTCTTACAAAGATACTGAGTAGCATCGCAAGTGATAGGACAACCCTGTTCATCTTCTCCATTAGGACAGTCAGGTACTCCATCACAAACCCAAAGACGCTAGAAAGAATATTAAAAATTATAATTGTTGAACTTATTAAGAAAATTATTATCCAGATTTGTATTAATATATTATTTACAAGAACACATGATCCTGTCGAGCAGGTAAATTCTTCTGGGGAACAATCCTTTGGGGGTTGATGTTCACACATGTCTTCGTCTTCTTTCCCTTGACAGTCAGGTTCCTTATCACAGACCCATGTCCTACTTA
This sequence comes from Synergus umbraculus, assembly GCA_900474325.1. Taxonomy (NCBI): domain Eukaryota; kingdom Metazoa; phylum Arthropoda; class Insecta; order Hymenoptera; family Cynipidae; genus Synergus; species Synergus umbraculus. The sequence goes on along the minus strand of UCOK01000016.1, from coordinate 5,252 downwards.
TGCATTTTCCACTGTTACATCTGGAAGAATTTAAATTAGAATTGAGATTAGAATATTGATTGAAAGCAGTTGAGAAACTGCATCTCGTGAATGAAAATTGATTTCAGATATACCTGAACTCGTTAGCAGTGCAACTCGTCCTGAGTGTTTCACAATTTTCCTCATCACTTCGATCGCCACAGTCATCATCCCCGTCACATCTATATTCACGAGATATGCACCTTGGATAGGTACACTTGAACTCGTTTTCCTTGCAGTGCACGTCAATCACTTCTGAATATGATATTTAAAATATACATATATATTTTCTTTTCTATTGAATTAATTAATTTTATACATTTACGAGATAATCATGATTTGAATTGTTTATCTCACCGCATTTTATTTCATCCGATTTATCAGCACAATCACTCTCTCCATCACATCTGTAGGTGTTCAAAATACAAGTTCCATCCTTACAGGAAAATTCGTTATCATTGCATTTTCTGGAACAGAAAAAAATTGTTCTTAGATCTTAAAACTAGTCCTATCTTAAAAAAGTGGAAAATTACTTAAAATCTACCAAAAACTTAAAAATCAGAAATCTCTTGAAATCCATGTGAAAAATTCGTGAAAGTCTCTAAACCTGCTTTGAAAACATTTTGAAACTTCTTAACATTTAAATCGCTTCAAATTATTTAAAATCACATTAAACTTCATGAAATATTTAAAAAATCTACAAAATCTGTTAATAATCAGAAAAATCTCTTGATACCCTTTCAAATTATTAGAAATCTCATAAAATTCCATGAAATCCTTTAGAATTTCACAAAATCTTTTGAACCTCGTAAAAATCACTTGAAAGTCGTTAAAAACCCTTAAAACTCCTAAAAATTCCTTGAAATTCCTCTCTAAATGGTTTGAAGCTATAAGAAGTAAAACAAAAAAATCGCACGCGTTTTGGTTTACTATCATTATTAAATTTCGGATTTCAAAATACACTGGGGAGTTTTACTCTCACCAAGGATTGAAATATCCCATTCTAGCCATATTTTCATGGTGGGTGACACTATACCCTCGACTCTCGACCCCTGCCAGATGCACCTAGGGTTCCAAAATTATGTTCACCCTCGAGAATATTCTTCTACAATCAATATCCTTTTCTTCAAACAAATAAATCTACAGCTAAAAATGTTTAAGAATATTTTTTGCAATTCCAGATCTTAGGGTGGTTTTCAATTTGTACGAAGCTGCTCCTCATTTCATGGGAAAGAAGGAAATTATGCAAATTGAAGAGTTAGGATCACGTTTGCAGAAAACTTGACACGTGTCAAGTTGAAGGTATGCTGAGTAAAAAAAGAATTCGCCTAAGGCGCCGGGATACTGACGTCGCATTTCCAAGTGTCACATCTGTTCTCGAGGGTTGTTTCCACTTTAGAAACCCTGTATTTGCCACCCCTCGTTTGCTAAGGAGTCTTCTGAAGCTAAGGGTCCATGAATGTTTCTGTCACTCAGGAATTGCGGGTCATATCCATAAAAACTAATATCAGGGAAGTTTTAAAACTTTCAAATCCTTTTTACATTTCTTTAATTAGTTCCGTCATCTCTATAATGAAGAATTAATTTGTTTTTATTTTTATCTGAGTTACAGAATCAGACAGAATGTTATCTTCCATTGATGAACTGGAAGATATAGGATGCGATAAGATCGTTTGCCTTTGAGGATATACGGTAATCCCCTAGTACGGAAGTTGTCGCGTAATCCTAATGACGTAGAAACGCATTTCCCATAAATGAATACTCCCTCCGAGCAGTATTACTCCACGACCTCACCTAACGTCATTTTATCGACGACCATGAACCACCATTCAGGTCCAACGACCCCACGTTTCATATTTCTCCCTGTGATCATCATGAAATGAGGATCCGAGTTTTCTTTTTTTTTTTTTTGGAGGGTGGGGGCAATTTGATGGGTGTGCCATTTCCAACTAGGGGCTGGAATGAATGTACTCTGATTTCCCGAATTACATCGACCTTATCCAATTTGTAAAGTCTTTGTTTGCAATTCTTCTATCTTATCTAATCAGATCCATACAAAGTTGTAAGGGTAGGGTCACAAGAATGTCCATAATTTTCCTTTTCTATGACAAAAAAGATCTTTTAATGCTTTCTTTAATTCTCCAAATATTTGATACATATTAAATTTTCATTCAAGTCCTTCCGTTGAAGCATAATCTTACTTTTTGAAAGGAGGGTGGTATTCCAAACGACTGCTTTTATTTGAAGTTTTCTTTAATGATTTTCACCCTATTTCAGGACTGTTTGTACGGATCACAGTCCGTAGGCTTTACTTTTTTTATTAGAGCCACCCTCATTTTTGCAGATACGTTTTGCATGGGGAAGGGATCTTCGCTAATATTAGAGGGAGCGAATAACCTTCCTGAAAGGGCGTTCAATCCGGTCATGTGTGTTTAGATTAGCTGATTGACAGCCTTCAATAATAAAAATCGAATATAAAAATAAATATATACGAGAATCTATAAATAAATAAAATAATTCAAATTCAGATAAATTAAACCTGGACCTCCAAAATCTGTCTCATGATTAGTATCAAAATTAGAATCCTGTACATTTTTAAAATTAAAATAAAAAATAAAGTTTGCAGCATCACGGGACAATGCAGAGGTTTAAAAATATATAAAATAAAAAATTGAAAAAAAATCAATTTTGAGGGGTGGGAAAAAAAATAGAAAGGTGGCGGTTCATCTCACACTCTAACTCTCTTTGATTCTATACTAACAGCTTCCAGGTGGTCGATACCATGCGCCACCAACGCGCAACCATCAGGGTTGCCTGGCAACCCGCCTCCGCTCCCTGGATCGGCGGTCATCCTTCCCCAAACCCCTTCAACTCACCCACTTTTTCCACATTTTCCAAACCCCACCTGCTGACTCTTCCCCTGACTTTATCGTTCACAACATCGGATACCTACATCTCTCCATCAGTCATCAAATTATTTCCCTCCCTTTCCTTTTTTATTCCTTACACACTCAGTATTAAGTTCTATTTAACTTAGTATAGTAAAGAAACCCATTCAAAAGAGAATCTAGTACAGTAGATCAAACTCGAAAGGGGGGAGCTTTTACACTTATTGTCAATTTCAATGAGTGGCTATTAAGATCATACCAGGGATAAACTATAATCTCCCTTTTGTTTGAGAATTTTTATTTCTAGTATCTTATAGTTGACTGCTATAAAAGGGAAATTGCATTTGTTTTCTTCTGAGTGGGGGAAAATTTTTCTCATGCACTTGCGCAGAATTCAAATTGGCTAAAGCATCTGTACAGAAACTCATCCAAAACTTCCCCTTTTTCGTCTAATCTTTGTTTGTTTCTCCGAAAATATGACTTTTTCTCTATATTCCACTTCTCATGAACCTTTTCTGCAATATTTATCATATTCGTACTTTTTTCCTCAGTTTCTTACGGTGATTCTCGTCCTTCCCACGTGTATTCGTAAAGGATGGTTTGTTCTTTTAGGGGTGATGATCACCCACGCAAAAGGCAAAGGATTTTGTGTAGGCGTGAGCGCGTGCTATAGGATCCTTATTCGATCTTTTTTGTCCTCTATCCTACTCCTCTTTCCCCTTATTTTTTTTATACTTTCCATCGTAGATGGAACAGATAAACCTTCATATGACTCGACAGTCCTGCTACCTTAGTTTTATAAAAACTAGGTGACAAGTAAAATTAGCTGAAACTTTTCTTTAAGAATCTTGGTGTATACTGGATCAAAGAATTTCAACTCCTTTCCTTATTCTATGTAGAATCTTTTTAAACACATTTATATTAAATAATTGTTACTCTCTTACCTTTTTCCGCTACAATTATCCTCATCCGAAAAATCCTTGCAGTCGTTGTCGCCATCACAAAGCCAAGTTTGTTGAACGCAGAGTCCATTTCTGCACTCGAATTGATCCTCTGTGCAGTTCACGTGGGTTCCTGTTAAAATAAAATTGTTCACAAGAAGTCATGTGTGCTGGGAAAATATTTTTTTAATACAAAATTAATTTTTTGTTTCAATAATACAGTGAAATAAAAATTGATATATACTTTGGTATATTAATATTAAAAAATAAATTATCTACTAACCACAACGAGACTCGTCGGAATAATCCCCGCAGTCATCATCCCCATCACAAAGCCACTTCTTAGAAATGCATCTTCCGGTTTCCGGACATAGAACGCTTTGCTCGCCATAGCAAGATCCATTGGAATTCCTTGCTTCGAGAATTTGCTCGCAATCAATTTCATCCTCGGACCCATCACAATCCGTCTAAGTGGAATAGATTCGATTATAATTCCTCCCAGAATCGATAGCTTTCATATAATAACTAGTCACTTAAAGTTATAATTATATGATGTAAGTCTAGGTTTCCACGTAAAATGAAACATAAATTTAAGGCAAAAATAACACATAATTATTAAAAAAAAAAATAATGAGTAAATAAATTTAATTAATTAAATTAAAATTATTATTCAATCTTACCTGGCCATTGCACCGAGCCTCGTATCTAATGCAGGTACAAGAATTCGTGCAAAGAAATTGATCTTTGTTGCAAATCGAACCACAGGATAAAGAAAGGACATCCTTAGTGTCACTTTCATCATTCATTTTATTCATCATTAGTTTTGGACTTATTCGTTCATTTGGATCCCCTATGTCATGACCACGAGCCAATTCATTTAGAATTCTGCTATGATCTATTTCACTATAACCACCTGTTTCGTATGCTAAAAATTCAAAAATAAGTTCACCAAAATTATTACCTTCCATATATTTAATATCTGTATTAATATCCTCAAAAACACAATTCCCGAAAGTAATATTTTGAAACGATACATCAATCAATTCGTGAAATTTATACTTTATTCCAAATCTCCTCCCCTACCATTGTAACCCTTAAACCTCTTCCATCCATCTTTTCTCTTCGCCTCCATCTACTATCAACTTCTCTCACCCCTGCTCTCTCCTTGCTCCCTTTTCGCCTTTTCACTAATCTTTCCTTACCCCTTCCTCTTCCTGTCATTCCCTACCTTTTGCAATCATCCCAATATACCTTTTCACCCTTCCTCTCGCCATCTCGAAATTCCTTTCCGTTTCCATTCTACTCCCTTTTAATATTTCCCTTTTCCCATCTTTCCCTCCCCTTAGACCCCCCAAAATACCTTACACTCTATTCCCCTATTTTCCTCTTCCTATCTGTCCCCTAT
>UCOK01000015.1:0-29864 GCA_900474325.1 Synergus umbraculus | reverse complement strand
TATATATATATATATATATATACATAAGATTTCCTTGAATTGATGTGGAAATATACAAAAATAACAAGTGCGTCTTATCGGCGGTCTTATCATGCTATAACTATATATGTTTTATCCGTTTTATCAAACCACCAAAAATAGATTAACGAAAAAAAATCAAATCTAGAATCTCTGCAGCAGGAATAACGGATCTCCTTATTTTGAACTGCACTTTCTTTCGACGTGGAGTTTGTATTGTATATATATATATATATGAATTATATTATAGAGGTTAGAATCTACCTTCGACCATTTACATTTTGTGTATAACAAAAGCGTGCGGAATATAATAAATGAACATGGCTTTCGCAATGAGCAGAGCAAGTGGAATTTTTCTACGCTTTAGTGCCGAATTCAAGAATTCGTATAAACAATTAACATTTACGAGGGTAAGTCTTTCATTTTTGGCTATAATAACAAGAATTAACCTAACCTATAACCGGTTTCACATCGCAGGATATTTCCGTGAATTTTTCAATTTTATGTGCTCAATAAAGATTGTCATCATGCTAGATATTTATGTTAACTATTCCCACTGTTTCTAAATCATAAATTTATTATTAATTATAGATAAGTCTGATATTTTGATGAAGGTCAAATATCAAGGTATTTTCAGATTTTAGAGTCAAAAATTGAGGATTATATTTTATTATTCTATTGAATATGCAATCTTTCCATCTGTCTGAAATACCATCTTCGAATTCGAAGCATTATCATAAATTTCCAGGAATTCTTTGAGATTTCTCTAGGTGTCTACTGATTCCAAGTCATTTTCAATAATTTTAAAGGATTTTAAGATGTTTTTAGGAATTTTAAGTGATTATAAGTGATAAGAGTATATGTATGTATAATATAAAGACTTAGTTTAATTTTAAGTGGATTTCATGAAATTTTAAAAGATTTTTAAGAAAGATTAGAGAACTCAAACAATTTTAAGGAATTTTTAATTTTCTTGAGATATTTTAAAGGATTTCAAAAGATTTTTATGATTTTCTAACGATTTTGTGGTATTTTAAAAGGCATGTAAGAATTAAAAAAATTTTTAATTATTTTAAAGAATTTAAATTTTCCTCGTGGAATTTTAAAACATTTAACAAAATTTTTATGATTTATAAAAGATTTGGTAGAAGTTTAGGGAATTTCAAGAGGCTTTCAAGAATTTTAAGAAATCTTTACTTATTTTAAGGGATTTTAAAGTTTACCGTGAAATTCTAAAGGATTTTAAGAAGCTTGTGAAAATTTGAAGTAATTTTGACATTTTAAAAAATATTGTAAGGAATTTTAATATTCGTCATAGAGTTTAAAAGAATTTTAAGTCATTTTTGATTATTAAAAGAATGACATTTTTTTCAAAAGTTTTCTTTTTGGAGATTTTATTGATGCAGTTTATGGAATTTTAAAGAATTTTACGAGATTTTTGTGATTTGTAAACGATTTTCTAAAATATTTTATAGTGGAATTTTAATATTTAAAGATGTGTTTAAGAATTTCAAAAGATTTCAGCGAATTTTAAGGGATTTCAATAGGTTTCTAATAATTTAAAGAAATTTTTGTGCATTTAAAAAGATTTTGAGAAATTTTAAAAATATGAATGAAATTTAAAAGCATTTCATGAGATTTTTATGATTTTGAAAATATTTTTCCAGGTTCTAGGAATATAAAGGGATTATGAGAGATTTGTATGATATTTAAAAGATTTAGTAGAATTTTAAAAGACTTCATGAAAGTTTAAGAGATTTTTCCGTATTTTAAAGGAATTCAAAGTTTTTCATAAAATTATAGAGAATTTGAAGAAACTTCAAAAAATATTAAGAGGTTTTAATACTTTTTAATACTTTTCTGTCAGAGAAATTTATCTGAGATTCAGGGAAAAGTCAGGAAATGTCGATGGAGAGGAATAGGATCTATATTTTTTTGCCCCGTTGGTGTATTTTTGGATGGAGGAAAAATCGCGTATTCATAGGAACACAATTTCTTAATTCTTCTCAATTTAAACCTTATTATCGGGATGAATAATTTAGTTTAAAAATGTGTAATTTTCAGACCTTTTATCACACATTAATTATATATTTCAAATGTTTGTAATTTTGTCAAATAAACTGAAATAATTATAAATCTTGTGTCTTTATAGATTTCTGCAGTCAGTTTTTCAGTAAAAACTGAAGTACCACCAGTTGAGGAGGTAGAAAAATTGCCACCCCCAGTAGGAGATGGAAAAATATTTCAATCAGCTGAAGATGTCGTCTCAGATCTACCAAATGGAGCAAAACTTTTAGTAGGTGGTTTCGGTCTCTGTGGAATTCCTGAAAATCTTATAGATGCGGTACTTAAAAGAGGATCTAAAGATTTAATTGTGGTTTCTAATAATGCTGGAGTTGACGATTTTGGTTTAGGAAAACTTTTAAAGGAACGTAGAGTTAAAAGAATGATTTCATCCTACGTTGGAGAAAATGCCGAATTTGAAAAACAGTATCTTAAAGGACAACTCGAAGTGGAATTAACGCCTCAAGTAAATAAAATTGACAATTATTTTTTTTTTCCTAAAATAAATTCATGTTTAGTAGAATAAGATAACATTCTATCTCTTCATTTTACTCAACAAATATTATAATTAGATATATTTTCGATCTGTAAACATACTCTTTTTCAAAATAAAAGTGTGGCTATACTGCGAAAAAATATTTAATTTAAATTCTTTTTATATAAAAAACAAAGGGCTCGAAATATAATCTTTATTGGAATATTTTTTTAGGGTACTTTAGCAGAACGTCTAAGAGCAGGAGGAGCTGGTATCCCCGCTTTTTACACTCCCACAGGTTTTGGAACTATAATTCAAGAGGGAAATGTAGTTGTAAAATATAATGAAACAGGCGAGGCAGAAATTTCTGGCGATGCTAGAGATACTCAGCAATTCGATGGACGAAATTACGTTCTCGAAAGAGCAATAACGGGGGATTTTGCCTTGGTAAAGGCTTGGAAAGCTGACAAAGCAGGTAATCTGATGTTTAGAAAATCAGCCAGGAACTTTAATCCAATTATGTGTAAAGCCGCTAAAATTTCGATAGCAGAAGTTGAAGAAATTGTTGAAACAGGAGAGTTGGATCCTGATAATATTCACTTGCCTGGAATTTATGTTGATAGAGTTATAAAAGGTGCCTCTTACGAAAAACGTATTGAGGTAAGTGATTATAGAATTCTAAAATGATTTTAGAAATTAAATTAATGTATCGTATATCTAAGAAACAAAGTCTATACAATTTAATTCTATCATAATGGTTTTATATTGTTTATATCAGAAAAGGTCCACTAAACAATCTGCAAAACCTAAAAAGCCAACACCTGCAAGTAAAGCTAGGGATAGAATTATAAGAAGGGCGGCTTTGGAATTTAAAAATGGAATGTACGGTAAGTTAATCTGGATTTTGATTTATTTAGAGTATTTTTGTAAAGCTAGCAAGAATTATAAAGGAGATATTGAAAGTTATTTTTTTTTCTTTTTAGCAAACTTGGGTATTGGTATACCGATGCTAGCGAGTAATTATCTTCCCAAAGGAGTCAAGGTGACTTTGCAGTCTGAAAATGGAATTTTGGGTCTCGGTCCATTCCCCGAAGAATCCGAAATTGACCCAGACTTGATAAACGCCGGTAAAGAAACCGTCACAGTCCTTCCAGGAGCTTCTTATTTCAGTAGTGATGAAAGTTTTGCTATGATTAGAGGGTAATTTACATTTTATTTCATTTCGCACATTACAGGGTGTCTACTCAACTAGAAAACCTGGAATTATCAGGGATTTTTTTAGGATTTGTGTAGAAACCCTGCTTTAGTTACGATCAAATGTTAAGAAATCTTTCAAATTTCTTAGGGGTCACATCGATTTGACAATCCTCGGAGCAATGCAAGTATCCCAGAAGGGAGATTTGGCAAATTGGATGATACCAGGAACGATGGTAAAAGGCATGGGAGGTGCGATGGATCTAGTTTCCGCGGAAACCACAAAAGTCGTCGTCACAATGGAACACAAAGCTCGCGATGGCAGTCCGAAAATTTTGTCCAATTGCAACCTTCCAGTTACTGGTAACTTGATAATAATTAAAATCAACTCAAAGCTATTAACTTTTTCCGAAATTCTTCAAATCCAACATTTTTCAGGACAAGAATGCGTGGACTTGATAATCACTGACTTGGCAGTTTTCGAAGTAATAAAAGGGGAAGGCCTGAAGCTTATAGAAATAGCTCCAAATGTAGACATAAGTGAAATCGTCAGCTCAACTGGCTGTGAATTTTCTGTCGCTGACGATCTAAAAGAAATGGGACAAGTCTCTCTCGACGACAAATCTTGAATTTCACCAGGTGAGCACTGAAGTTAAACGTCAAGAAATAATTGTAAATTAAATGAAGAGTCGATTTGAATAATGAATTGGACTCAAATCTGGGACTCATGGGTTTTGCATTTATAATAACTACAGTTCGTTTTACAGTGTCTCAAAAAACAAGATTTTAATGTACTATTTCTTACTGATAATATTGTCCATATGTATATTTTAATTCTACAGTCTTATAAACAGTTCTATAAGCATCGAAAATATGTAAAAACTATTGTACAATAAATTTACGAGATTAAGCTATTTTTACAACTTTGCGTATGTACATATTATAAATTTGTCCAACTATTAATATTGTACTAGTCTAAATCTATACTTATCTATTATAATTTTATTCTTTAATCTATTCTCTAAACTTTGATTTGACTCGAGCCGGAAGGGGCAAAAGATACAAAACACTATTAAGAATAACAAGTCCAAGAGAAAATGCTAAGGAGACTAAAAGATTTAAATTGATATTCAAGACCTTTGACAAATTTTCTCCTTCTCTTGTGAAGCGTTCTATCAAGTAAGTTCTTCCATCTGGATACCGACATAATTCTTTGATTCCAGGACAAATTGTATTTTCGTCGTATGCTAAATTTTGAGTTGCAGGTCTTTCCATCGCCAATTGATTCAAAGCCAGGGATGCATAACGGGTTGGAAGTCCTGTTGAAATAGCTGCGAGCCAGTCTGGTAAATTTCTGAGACTTCGCATCGCTCCGGAAGCGATTAAAAGAGAAATGAGTGTTATGTAGAGAACTGTTATTGCTCCTGTCATGGGACGTTCAATCACCATCAGAAAAGCTATTGTTACTTGCTCTGCAGCCACGTAACTCGCCCAAAGTGTCCCTGAAGTATAAGCCCAGGATGAAAGATCCAGATCCAAAATCGGTACGAGAATTCCAATTGTAATTAGGGTGGAGATCAAGCTTAGAGGCAAACTTAGAAGAGAGTAGGCTGTAAAAAACATTGCCCCTCCGTAGAGACCTTCTCGCTTTTCTTGATAGTACCTCGCTCGGAAACTTGGAACTGAAATTGAATAAAAAAATAACAGATGACCATTGACCAATTTTAATTAAGGGTTTTGAATCTCAGCTCTAATTTTAAATTTCGATTTCTTCATTTTACATAATAATTATTGTAATTATATATTTTTTCGCAGTTCAGCGTTACTTATTGTTTAAGTAGAATTATGAATATAGAGTTTAAAAATATCTAATTTTAATAGTTTTGCAAAAAAACGAAAAATACTAAATATGACTTAAAAATGCAATTTTTTCTTTTTACAAAATAGTATTAAAACTAGGAATTTTTCCGCTGAACGTATAATTCTATTTAAAAACTGAGTATCGCTACAGAAAAAAAAAATTATAATTTTGATATTTCCTAAGTAATATGAAGAAATCAAATTTTGAGATTAGATCTTGAACCGAAAACCCTTAAAGTCTTCAAGAATGAATAATTTCTTACATAGAAGAGCAGTGGTGGCAATTCCTGCTAGGTAAAAGAGAGTGAGGACATTGAATACTAAACCGCCAATTTGGAGGAATATTCTCGATTGATAGAGACTTGAATTGGAATAAAGTATGCTAAGCAAGGCAATCGAGAACGGCAAAATAAGAATTCTCGCTGCAAAGTGTCCTAAGCCAGATTTGTTAAAGGCAAAGGTAGTTGCCATTCCTCGCCTGAAAACATATATATAATATTTTAATTAGTAGGGTCATTTTTTATTTCATTGATTTTATTTTTTTTTTTATTTCTTGATACTTACAGATATAATGCGATCAGAGTTGAGAAACATCCTGGCTTGATTCCTTGACCTAAACCTTTATGGACCATTCCTAATGAAGACTCTTTAGCACTCATTGGTCCTTGAGGAGCATCCTTCATATAAAGAACTCCTTCAATCTTAAACTTTTCAACAAGGACGGAGATCTGCTGATTCGATTCCAAAAACCTATCTCTTGAACGACGATCCACAGTTGAAAGACACACTGTAAATTTAGTTCCTCGTTTTACTTAACAAATATTACAGTTAAATCTTTCGTCGCTCTATAGAAAAACTTTTAGTACTAAAAAGAAAAGCGCTATAGAGCGAAAAAAAATACCTAATTATAATATAATTCTAATATTTATTGAGTAAAACGAGGAAATCTACTTTTCAACTTAGAACTTGAATTTAACAACTTTAACATTATAGTTTCTAAAGCTTTAATCTCTTTTTTCAATTTTTTTCTGTCTTTTTCTACTTACAATAATACATCAGAGGGTTTTCCAGTTCCGGACAAGGGAATCCAATATAAGTAAAATAATCAAGCATGCTTCTAGTTGGTCCAGAATAAACTACAGCACCCAAACAAAGAAGAGCGACTCGACTGACAAATGGTAAAACATCAGATCTAGGTGTCTCCATAGTTAAAACAACAATCGATCCCCTCCTTGTTACGTAGGACCACAGCATCGAAACTATTAGATAGGTGTTTAAGGGATCAGTATCCCAAGTTGGTTCATCTAGTAAAAGTATAGTGGGGTCCTTGGCAAGTTGGACTCCCAACATAAGTCTTCGATACTCGGGTCTTGTGAGGTCACTCACTGGCCTGTTTGCCACTTGAGACAAGGCTAAGTCTGCAAGAGTTTGTCTTACTCTGGCACCTCGGTTGCTTAAATTTGCAAGCCAAGTCGCGTAGGTCAACGTTTGACGAACTGTGAGGCTTGGGAGAAGGTGACATCGATGGGCAACGTATCCTCCATGTCTTCTAAACAACTCCGGAGTCAAGAGACTGCCGTTCAAAGTCACTCTGCCTCTTGTCTTCCCACCTGCTCTTCCAGCTAAAAAAGGTAAACTTGGATTTTGGTTTGAGTCTTAAGAATGTTGGATCCAAGAGCTTATATTTGAAAACTGAGAAGTTCTGCAGAGGGTGATTATTTATTTTTATATTATAACTGATTGTATTACCAATGACATCTAAAAGAGCTCTTTTTCCAGATCCCTTGGAACCTAAAATTGCGAGAACTTCTCCTCCATGAACTCTGGCTGACACGTCCCTCAAAATTGCTGTAGGTTCAGATTTTCCAAAGCAACTGCCTTCGACAAGCATAGAAGTCGAGTGGAAAATATTGGATATGTCAAGGACACAGTCTGAGGGATGCATCTTATATCTTCGTCTTTTTATTTGCCTTCCACAAGAATAGTTTATTCAGGTAAGTCCCCTTTAACATAAATCCTATTTTTAATTGAAAATTTTTTAATCGTTTTCCATTATTTTTCAGCTTATTGGATCTTGTTATAATATCTTATTTTCAGAGACCAAAAACAAATCAACATTTTATTATTCCTTTTCCACAGAACCTGTTGATTTGCTCTTTTAGTTTTTTTGTTTTTTTTTTTTCAACTCTTTGCTAAAGTTTTTTTAGGGATGTTTAGAAACTGTTTGAGTTGGAAATTTTCTCATCAGTCATAATTACTTCTTTTTATAAATAGCAGAAGTTCACCTGGCGTTGAACGAGATTTTAAAAGATTTCAAGTAACTTCAAGAAATTTCAATGGATTTATAGTAATTTTATCGAATTTAAAGAAATATAAGGAAATTCCAAAGGATTTTCGATATTGCATGAGATTTTAGGTCACTTTGAATAATAATAATAATAATTTAAATAATAATAATAATCAATGGATCGCAATATCTTTTAAAATACACTATCTACAAAAAAATTGCTAAGACAAACATTATACAGAACATAGGGGGCCATTTAACGATACTATTAATTTTGATCTTAACGTTAAATTTCAAAGTGATTTGAAGGTCAAGATGATTTTTTTAAATAGCAATCCCTATTTTTGACTGCGGATTCAGAAAGAGCAGAAAATTTCACGTCAAAAATATTCTATAAGAAATTTTATTTTTTCGCTCTGTAGCACTAATATTTTTTTAAATATAAGACTGCAAAATTGAATATTTTCATTTTACTTAAAAAATATTTGAATTAGATATTTTCTCCCTCTGTACGCATAATTCTAGTTAAAATTGATTAACTTCACAGAGGGGAAAATTTCCAATTTTAGTATTTATTGAGTAAAATGAAGAAATAGAATTTTTAGATTAGAACTTGGTTCCAACATCCTTAAGAAAAATTAAAATTAAAAAATTTTTTTAAATAAAAAAGACCTTCAAAACAATTTCTCAGACTATTTTTCACGTGAAATTTTCCACTCTTTTTAAATCCTCAGTCAAAAACAGGGGTTGTCATTTAAAAAATCGTCAGGACCCCCAAATGATCTTAAAAATTGGCCTCAAGGTCAAAATTAATAGCACCTTTCATCACGACTTTAAGGGATTTAAAAAATTGTTAAAGGATTTTGAGATTTTATTTTATTTTAGTAACTTTTGTGGATTTTTAAAATAATTAAAAAGAGTTATCAAAAGAATTTTCCAAAGGATATATTTTAAACAATTTCAATATGTCTTATATGACTAAGAATTTAGTAAGAATTTTAGAGGATTTATAATTTTTTTTAGGATCTAAGAAGAATTTAAAAGATTTCTAGGACTTTACCCAAAGTTTCTAGTTATTTAAAATTTTTTTGAAAAGCTTCTAAAAATGTGATTAAAAATTTAAAGGAAAATTTAATATAAAAAGTTCAAAAACTTTAGAAAATTTTAAATTAATTTAAAAGTCTTTTACAGAAATCTTTTAAAAATCCTAAAGATCTCTTGAAATCCTTTAAAATAAAATTTTTTAAAATGCCTTATGATTCCAGGACATCTTTTAACAATCATTAAATCTCTTGGATATCCTTAAAATTTTACGAAAATTTTCGAATTCTTAAGAGAATTTAAATTTAAACTTTCTTGAAATTTCTTCAAATTCCTTCAAATTCGTTAAAATCAGTTAAAATGCTTTGAAATCTTGTTAAATTTTTGAAAAAACCTTTTGATAATAATTTTCAACTCTTTTTAAAATCCTGTTGTGTTTTTATCCCTTGAAATTCCTTAAAATCACTATAAATCCGGTACAATCATTTTATTATAATTTTTATTTATAAAATATCTGAAAAAACCTTTTGATAACTACTTTCAAGTCTTTTTAGAATCCTTTAATCTTTCTAGTCCTTGAAATCCCTTGAAATCACTAGAAATCTTTTAAACTCTAGGGCAACACCTGATATATTTCTGTTATTAAATACCTACTAGGTTTTGGAAAATTTGGAAACTTTTTCTTGTTGATATTTTTATTTCAATAAATCGAAAAAAATCGTCAGACTATAGACGTCTGAAACTTCAACCAAATATGAAATGTTACGTGTTTATATATACATACCCATCAATTGTTCATTTTTCAGGGCCAACTGTCACTACATCTCCCCGCATCTTCAGATTATCAACTTGTCTCCGTCATCAGCGACAAGGCTCTTCCTCGTTCTCCAAAATGGCTAAATCGCCAAAGAAAGATATCGAAACAGTATAAAAGGTGTAACAAAAAAAAAAAACAAAAAAAAACCGCTTAATCGTCAGGAGTGAAAAACTTTGAAGTCAGGAGTCATACGCCACGCTCTTCGTACCGCGAGCACTGGTGAATACCTAAATGCAACTAACCACTTGTACCTTGGCTGGAACCAGGGAACTAACCACTAACAAGTAACAAGCGGGAGTTGGCTTCTCGATTCTCGACGAGGTGAATGTCTTCCCTTGAGTCTGCTGGTGGGGACACCGACACTCCTGATGCAGAGGGGGCAATGTACAAACTACAAGCTTCGATGAAGGCACTCGACTGTCAGCGCTGCAAAGGAACCAAGCAAACGAGAACTTTACCTGCTTTAGTAGTCACTATAAAAGATTCGACCGCATACCGATTTTTCTGGCTCCGAAGTGTGGTTCCCAAGTGTTGTTTTGAGTTAGTGGCTTGACTGTGCGATGATGGAATCGCTTGTACTCTAGTGCCAGTGAAACCAAGTTCTTCAAGTTCATCAAGTTCGCCAGGTCCGCTTCCAGAATTGAAAGAAACTCTTTAAAGTGACAAAAATTCGCCAGGACACCGATAACTGTCTGGTGATTGGGCTTAGTCGTAAAACTACCCTGAACACATGACGCAATGAAGAACCACCGTGAAGGAACCTTGCCGGCGGTGAGTCATTATTTCGTAGATTGGTGCACGCGAGCATAAACACCGTGGAATCACGGAGTAGCGCGCAGGGTTTATAATATTGCGTGGCTGTGTGAATTACACCTATGGAGGGACTGAACACGTGCAAGAGTCTGTTTCACTCTATGTGCTCTATTTTATTTTGACTTTTAGGGTGGCTAAATGCCAGGGAAGTCAGAGAAATGCGAGTAACTGGTCAAAGAAAATGGAAATTGATATTCATGCTTTGTTATTTTTGTCATATAACACGCATAGCTTTTATAGTTTAAAAGATTTTAGAAGCTTTCCAAAGATTTCAAAGGATTATAAAGAATTTCCTGGCATTCTTTGCGATTCTCTGGGTTTCTAATGATTTCAAGAGTTTTTCAATCATTTTAAGGATTTTAAAAAGTTTCTAGGAATTTTAAGAAATTTGTATGATGTCTATAATATTTCGTGGAATTTTGAAGGAATTTTATTAAATTTTAAAGAATTTTATAGAATATCAATAAATTTTAAAGAATTTATGAAATTGTAAGGGATTTTAAAATATTTCAACAGATTTTTAAAACCTATTGTGGAATTTTGTAAGATTTCACGAAATTTTTATGATTTTCTAGAGATTTTGTGGAATTTTTGAGTTTTCAAAAATTATAAAATTTTTTTACGTATTTTAAGAGATTTAAAAGTTTTCCGTGAAATTATAAAGGAATTTAAGAAAGTTGTAAGAATTTTAAGGAATTATAAATATTCTCGTGGAATTTAAAAGAATTTTAAAAAGCCTTTAAGAATAATTGTAAGAAATTTTAATTATTTTGAAGTAATTTTAAAGAATTTATATTTTCCTCATGGAATTTTGAAGGATTTCACAAAATTTTTATGATTTATAAAAGATTTTGTAGAAGTTTAAGGAATTTCAAGAGGCTTTCAAGAATTTGAAGAAATCTTTACGTATTTTAAGAGATTTCAAAGTTTATCGTGGAA
Source organism: Synergus umbraculus (assembly GCA_900474325.1). Taxonomy (NCBI): domain Eukaryota; kingdom Metazoa; phylum Arthropoda; class Insecta; order Hymenoptera; family Cynipidae; genus Synergus; species Synergus umbraculus. Next base: position 18,356 of record UCOK01000015.1, on the reverse strand, counting down.
TTCTAAAGGATTTTAAAAAGCTTGTAAAAATTGTAAGTAATTTTGACATTTTACAAAATATTGTAAGGAATTCTAATATTCCTCATAGAATTGAAAAAAATTTTAAGTATTTTTGATTATTAAAAGACTGAAATTTTTTTTTTTTTTTTTTTTTCATAAGTTTTCTTTTTAGAGATTTTATTGATGCAATGTATGGAATTTTAAAGAATTTCACGAGATTTTTGTGACTTGTAAACGATTTTGTAAAATAATTGTAAAGGATTTCATGGAATTTTAAATATTGTTGTAGTGGAATTTGAAAATATTTAAAGATGTTTTTAGGAATTTCAATAGGTTTCCAATAATTTTAAGTGATTTTTAGGAATTTAAAAAGATTTTGAAGTATTTTGTGAAATTTAAAGGATTTCAAGTGACATTCAGAAATTTTAAAAGAATTATAGTGAAACTTATTGGGCTGAAGCAAAGGCTGAAGTGTATTTAAGAGATTTCTTGGAATATTAACTTTGAAGGGATTTCGTTCTGGGGTTTCACCTTATTTGACTCTATTTTATATAAACTAAAATAGAATATGACAGCCTCTTCCCTATGAAATAAATTATTCTAAAGTAGTTTATTCTTTTTCAGAAACTGAAAATATTAAATATTTAAAACGAATGGCACCGTTGTAGAAGAGCGTTACTCAAAAAATTCAGTCTCTTCCGTTGAAATTAGCTGTCAGAAGTTGTGTGGGAACTTCCACTAACGGAGGACATTATATAATTGCATCCTGGTTTTTAAATCTCTATAGAAATTTAGAGCAGGCTTATTATACTCAAAATACCCACGGGATTGAAGTTCAAGATTGAAATTTAGATCCTGTTCAAGGATTAAAGAGTAGAGTTATCGGTTAATGAATACCAAGTGCATTATGTATGTACAGTGGCTCATATCCGTTTTAACCAGGAAGTTATAGTGTCTTCATCTTCATCTAATCACTTCTGTGTTATGATAAATTGAAATGTTTGATTAAATTCTCTTTATGTAGCTTGAATTAAAAATACCTCTAAGTTTTGATTATTTATAGTTCTCCTAATTTGTTAATCTATAATAAATGTAAATTGTTTCTAGAAAAGACCAAAATATGAAGTGAATTTAAAAGTTTTAAGGAGTGAGTGTATTTTCTCATTTTGTATTCCAGAAAATTTCTCTAAAGTTAAATTGACAATATACAAATTAAAATTCTTCTAAATAGAAAGAGATCTTCTTGAAACGAGAAACCAATTCCTAACTTTAAAGTCGATACTAATTTTCGAAGGATTATAGAGAATTTTCAAACATTCTTTGAAATTCTTTGGGTTTCCAATGATTTTAAGCGATTTTCAATAATTTTAAATGATTTTAAGAGGTTTCTAGGAATTTAAAAGAATTACAAGAGATTTGTATAATATTTAAAAAAAATTAGTGAAATTTTAAAAGACATTATGATTTTGTGAGGTTTTTGTTTCCACGAATTTTTATTTAATATAATTTTACAGAATTTATGACATTTTATAGAATTTTAAATATTATAGTGAAATTTTAAGGAATTTAAAAATATTTCGAGGAATTTGAAAAGATTTTTAGCGAATTTTAAGGGACTTTAATAAGTTTCCAATAATTTCAAGAGATTTTAAAAATATTTTTAAAATTTTAAAATTAATGAAATTTTAAGGGTTTTCATAAAATGTTAACAAATTGAAAGCGATTTCTTTGAATTTTAAGATGTTTCTAGGGATTTCAAGAAATTTCAATGAATTTTAAGAGATTTGCAAGGATGTCGTAAACTTGAGAAGTTTTTATGAATTTTAAGTGCGTTGGACTCAAGTGTTAAGCTCAATATTTCATTCCCCATTTTACTCAACGAAAAATATTTAATTTCGATACTTGTTGCATAAAACGAGGAATTGAAAATTGAATTTTTAAATTTAACTTAAAAAATATTTGAATTAGATATTTTTTCGCTCTGTACGCATAATTCTATTTGAAAGCTGATTAATGGCACAAAGTAAAAAAATGTCAAATTTAATATTTGTTGAGTAATATAAAATGAAGAAATCGAATTTTTAGATTAGAACTTGACTCCAACACCCTTAAGTGTTGTAAAGTGATTTTAAATTTAAAAAAATTGAATCTTGTTGCCATCCTGTAAATAAACCGTTTTATAATTGCATAAAAATCATCGAATTATGCCTAAGGTTCTCTTCTCTCCGTTAGACTGAAATGTTTGTAATTAAACGAGATGACAGACTCTTGACTGTCATTCTTGCGGTATATCAGTGATCAGCGTTTTAACCCTTGAGCTCGCGGAAGCTACCATAAAATGAAACGGAAGAATGCAATAGTAGTCATTATAAATAATCTTTACATAAAAATAGAGGAGAAGACGCATAAATCAACTTGCGTACCTTATACTTTCCATTTTTATTGCCACACTGCTCACCAGCTTTTTTATTGTTGCAATTAGTTTTCCTTGAGGGAAAAAGAAGATAGGTACTTGACTTAAAATTCCTACGTCCAAGCTAGCTTCTGTAATAACAGGCCGTCATATCGCAGTTTTCGTGTAAATTCTCTTCTTCATTGTTGCCAAGGTATACTTAACTTTTTATTTTAAGGGAAAGAGGATGTGAAGAACTTGCGTGCTTTTCACCTTGAGATCCAAGTGTCGATTTTTAAAACCAAAGCAACCGGATCTGGTCGAATATAAAATTAGGATTGAAATATGTGTCATCATAATTTAAAAAGCTAGCTTCTCGAAAATTTCATTGTTTAAATCAAAGAGACTTGATTTTTTTAAAATCGACTATAAATAATAAAATAATTATTACATAAAATTAATTACATCAAAATAATTATTTTTATTACTTTAAATTATTTTCTATCTTTATATATCTAACCTTTTTTATTAGTAATCGTTTTGACAACGAAAATAGTCTGAAGATAGCTTTCATTTTTTAAGATGGGATTTATCCATGATACATTAAGGGATTTTATCTTTCACCACTAACAAATAACATGCAAAATGAAGTTCAGCAAAGTTACCATATATATGTCCAGAATAAATTCCCCGGATAAAGTCATGATCATCACCTATTCATCCGCAGCATCTTCATTTTTATGATTTGAATCACAAATAGACATTAGGCATCATGAGTAATATAATTCATATCATTTTTGTTTGCAGACCAGCATAAACATAATGCAAGATTACGTCGCTCCTCAACTATCACTTAAAATAATACTAGGTTTTCAAATAAGAGTCAAATGGCTTTATTGTTAAACAACAGTGCCAATTTTTCAGGCGTCATTGACTTGATTTTTGTCGTCTGAGAGCGTAGTATAAATTGTGTGTTGAGATGAAAAGAAATAGAAAAATGGAGAACACCTAGGTATTTTTAGCACCTTGGTTGCGACTGTCGACTGGTGAGGTCATTTTTGATGATACCCTGTGGAGATTTCAACGTGCGCAGAAAAGCTGACCTCCACACCCATATTCTTAAGTCAGGGACACCCAGGGACGATGTTCATCATTTGCAATTTTAATCAAGAGGGCTCAGGATTCACGCGAGAACCAGGAATCTATACTGGAATGTTTACTGGGAGCAAGAATGTGATGTGACGTTCACCGCAGTCAGTAGTACGGGAATTTAAGAAAATCCGGGATTTTATTTTTTATTTTTTTATTTATTTTATTTTATTTTATTTTTGTTGAAGAAAATGAATAAATTATTCATTTTGGAATAAAGATACTTTTAAAAAATGCTTCATCCAGCGTTGTCCGGGATTTTAATAGATTTCTTAAAATTTAAAGGAATTTTAAAGAGAATTTAAAGCATTGTAAAAGATTTAAAGTAATTTTGAGGGCATTTTCAGCTGAAAATCCTAGGATTTCAAGGTTTTGTTTTTTTTTTTTTTCAACTTGGGATTTCCAGAAATATTGAAAAATCTTATCAGATTTCGTGTCATTTTCAGGTATTTAAGAAACTTCAAAAGGGACTTTAAGAGCTTTCAAGGGATTTTATGAGATTTTAACATATTTCAAGAGATTTTAATAAACTCCATAGAATTTTGAATGATTTTAAGAAATTTACATAAAATTAAAAAAATTTCAAATAATTTAAAAATATTTTATGGGATTATTTCATTTGATTTCATTTGTCTATATTAGAATCAATTCTTTGAAATTCCTTAAAGTCACTTAAAATAAGATTAAATCCCTTAAAATACCTTAAAATCCTGTAGAATCTATAGATATCTCAGGAATATTTTCTTGATAATTCTTTGAGACTTCAACCTAATAATTTCCGGTTAAAAAAAATTTGGAATTATCAATCTAACTATTTTTATTTGCCACTTGATACTTTTGTTAAATCTGTTGAAATCTTTTGAATGATTTTCAATTTCCATTTTACTCATCGAAAACTATAGATAAGTATTTTTTCGCTCCGTAGCGTTAATCTTTTTTCAAATATAAAATTGTATACAGAGCGAAAAAGTATTCAATTTGTTAGATATTTTTTGCAAACGAAGAATTCAAAATCTGTATTCAAAAATTGAATATTTTCGTTTTATTTAAAAAAATATTTAAATTAGATATTTTATCGCTCTTTACGCATAATTCTAGCTAATAATTGATTAATACTACAGAGGGGAAAAGTTCCAAATTTAAAATATTTGTTGATTAAAATGAAGAAATCGAATTTTTTTGAAATCCCTTCAATTTCATTAAAATCATTTAAAATCTTTCAAAATATCTCCAAATTCGCCTTATCATCTCTTACAAATTTTTCAATTAATAAATTTTTTTTTAATCTCTTGAAATTTAAAATCCCTTCAAATTAATTAAAATCATTAATAATTTCTCGATATTTCCTAAAATCCTTTAAACACTCTTCGAAATTTCTTCAAACTCTTTAAAGTCCTTTACTTATTTTTAAATCAGTTTAAATCGCTTGCAATTCTTTAAAATCATTAAAATGTCTTAAAATTTTATAAAATCTCTAGAAAATCTCGAAACTTTTTAGTATTCCCAGAAAATACCAGAAAAATACCTTCAAGTTACTTCACATGAAATCCTTTAAATCTTTTTTAATTCCTGATTATGAATGTCTTGAAATCTTACGAAAATCCTCAAAAATTTATGAAACCTATTTCTCATCTATTTTTATTTAAAAAAATTACCTTCTCACCTTTTTTTAATGACAATTGGTACTGTGATATATGACTGATATTCATTTATTTTTTACTCAGTCTTTTCAACTTAACTGCATTACTTTTTTCTTACTTAGAATTGAAATTCTTAAAAAATTTAAAAATAAATTTTTTATTTAAATTGTAATAAATTAATATTATAATAAATTGCAATGGTTCTATCGTAAAAGGAACATTATTGTCCAGAATTGTCCAGGAATTTCTTGGACAAAATTTAGTAAACACCCTGCCAGCCCTTGTGGTATTTTTTTCACCTGTTTATCACTATATTGATGAAGCAAGTTCCGAGTTTCGAGACAATGAATGTTTCTTGATGATATAAACATGAAATATCGAAGACAATGGTTCTTGAGATTCCTGCGGGAAGTCAAGCATTTCACTTTCTTTTGATTCTGATAATGGAGTATAATGATAGTGATAAACTCGTATTTTTATTTATTGCTAAAGTAAGACAGGAATTCTTTAAATGTATTGTTTAATTAAATAAAAAAATATATTTAAAAAATTGGGTCTTTTTATCAATTTTGATGTAAATCGGAATTTAAAACAATTCAAGAGAATCAAAATGAATCCAAAAGATTTCAAAAGAACTCAAAAAGAGTCCAAAGCTATTTCATTAAAATTCAACAAATTTAACGAATACAAAGATTTCACAGAATGATTTCAATGAAAAGAGTTCAAAATAATTCAGAGGAATTCAACGAATTCATAGAATTTAAATGAAATTATTTAATCAAAGAATTTAAAGAATTCAAAATAATTTAACGAATTTATAGAATTCAGAAAAAATTCAACAGAATTAAAGAAAATTCAAATGAATTCAAAATAATTTAAGGGCATGTGTTACTTACCATATGAGCAAGATTTTAAACCCGGTTTTTTTCCTACAATTTTTACATTTTCAAAAAAATTATAGTCAACATCCGTCCAGAACGTGAATACGGACGGATGTTGACTAAATTTTTTTTGAAAATGTAAAAATTGTAGAAAAAAAAACCGGGTTTAAATATTTGCTCATATGGTAAGTAACACATGCTCTTAAGAGAATTCAAAAGAATTCAACAGAATTGAAAATAATTTAGAAGTAGATCCATGCAAGTTATACATTCAAAATATGAGAAAGGATGTTTTCATATTTTTAATATTTTATTTACAAAATTTATACAATTGTTAAAATCTCCAAGGTTTAAGGGCGTTGGACCCAAGTGTTAAGCTCAAAACTCTATTCTCCATTTTCCTCAACTGTAGCACTAATATTATTTTTTCAATTATAAGACTGCGTACAGAGCGAAAAAATAATTATTTTCGATATTTTTTGCATAAAGCGAAGAATTCAAAATCTAACTTCAAAATTCAATATTTTCATTTTAGTTAAAAAATATTAGAGTTAAATATTTTCTTTCTCTGTACGCACAACTCTAGTTAAAAATGAATTCATTCTACAAAGGGAAAAAATAACAATTTTAATATGTTTGTTGAGTACAGTGAAGAAATCGAATTTATAGATTAGAACTTGGCTGCGATACCCAAATAGAAAAATTTTTTAAATTACATCGACTTTTTATGAAGAATTTCATGATATTTTAAGAGATTTTTCAGAAAGTTTATGGAATTTAAAGGATTTTAAGGTATTTTACAGTTTCTTGTTAAATTTTAAAAGATTTTAAAAAGCTTGTAAAAAATTTAAGAAATTTTGATTTTTTTAAGGTGTATTTTAGGAACTTTTAATGTTCTTTATAGAATCTTAAAGGATCTCACGAGATCTTTATGATTTTTAAAAGATTTTGCCGAATTTTAAAGAGGATTTTAAAGGATTTTAAAGAAGATAAAGAGAAACATTTTAAAGGAGAATAAAGATAAAAGATTTTAAAGAGCTAGTAAAAATTTCAAGAAATTTGGATATTACATTCTCATTAGAAAGAATGTATTATTTTTTAAATGATGTTAAGGAATTTTAATATTCGTCATAAAATTTTAAAAAATATCAAAAGTCATTTTTGAATTGTAAAAGATTTTGTGAATTTTAAAAGATTTACTGAAATTTCAAGGGATTTCATGGAATTTTAACAAATTTGAAGAGATTTCGTGGAATTTTAAGACGTTTCTAGGAATTCCAAGAAATTTAAAGAAATTTAAAGAGATTTTCAAGGTTTTCGTGAATTTTCGAGATTTTTACGCATTCAGGGTGGTGGCCACAAGATTCAATTTTTCAATTTCCCTGACTTTCAGACAAATTTCCTTGACAGAAAAGTATTAAAAATAGGTATAAATTTTTAATAATAATACTATTGAAATTTTTCAAAAATTTTATCTTTTGTAATTTAAAATCACTTCACAACACTTAATATTCGTAAAAATCTCTCAAATTTACAACATCCTTGGAAATCTCTTAAAATTGACTGAAATTTCTTGAAATTCCTAGAAATCCTTTCAAATTTGTTAATATTTCATGAGACCCCTTCAATTTTCACTAATCATTTTAAAATTCCTCAAAATCCTTTCAACTTCTTTAAAATCCTCAAAAAACTTGAAAATCTTTTAAAATTCCAAAAATCTCTTAAAATTTCCTACAATCCTTAAAAATTCCATAAATCATTTTCAGAATCTCATGAAATATTTTTTAATTCCACGAGGAATTTTAAAATCTCTTAAAATGCACAAAAATTTCTTTAAATATCTTAAATATCTTTTATGGACTTCTTGCGCTATTTATATTATTAATTTGTCAACACATGTATAGTTACGGTTTTGCTATGGTGAGTTTGTTAAATTGAGCGTCATTTGCTATAAGCTATTGCTGTGTATTTCTTGTATAACTTTCCTACAATTTAATCAGCAGATTTTTAAGAATTTCAAGGGATTTCATGGGATTTTAAGTAATTTATTGGGATTTGAGGATATATTGTGGATTCTAAGTAATTTTAAGGGATTTTAAGGTATTTTCTGATAATAGGAAATTTTAAGGACTTTTATTTTCAGAAATTTTAAGATATTGTACAGGATATTAAGTAATTTAAAAGACTTTTAAGGGATTCGAGGGATTTTACGGAATTTCATGGAATTTTAAATACTTGTAATATATTTTATGAGATATTAAGTTATTTTTTAAGAACTTTCAAGATGTTTTATAAAGAGCTATTGGATTGTCAAAAATTTTAATGGATTTCATGACATTTCATGGGTTTTAAATAATTTTAAGGGATCTTACGAGATTTTATATACATAAGATATTAAGTAAATTTTATTAAGAATTTTGAAGGATATTAAAGGGATTTTAAAGAATACGAAATTTCTGGAGATTTCTGATATTAGACAAGGTATTAGAAGTTTCCAAATTTAAAAAATGATAAATTTCTCAATTATTTTGAATACTAGCAAAAGTTAGTAGGTACACAAGATAACGAGAAATTAATTGTGCGTAGAGCGAGTTTCTAGATAGGGGAATGTCGTCAAGGTTGGACATATGTAGTTTTGACTCTTGTCCATATCTTTTGTTTAAAAAATAATTTCAGTAGGTACTTTAATATAGCACAAAAATTAGATTAGAATATTATAAATTTTGTGTGACCTAATATAAAAATGTATAAATCGAATTTTTAGATTGGAATAAAAAAAAAAAAATAAATAAAAAAGACGCTTGATAAATAAGAGAGAAAATTGAAAAATTTTTATAAATATTCAGTTGACAGTTTTTTGGCAAACTCAAATTGAGGTCGAGATTTACATGAAATTAAGAGTGCTGCTAGTACCTGATATGCATAAAATGTTAATTACAATGCGTATAATACAAGCGGTCTCGACGTGCGCTACTATTGTGTGTCTTTAATGATCGTGTAGTTCGCATAGTATGCTGCAATTATATACGCGCATCGCACACTTCACAGACTTTCCTTAGCAGATAAGTAAATTATTGTAAAATAGAAAGCCATCGTTTACGTTCTAGAATTTTTTATTCATCCAAAATACGTTGATTTTCCCATGATGATGATTCAGACTCTCGTTTTTTTGTTGTCTACTCTCCTCCGTCTATCTACCAAGCTTCATGCTTCAATAGTTCAACGAATTGCAATAACAGGATGGCCACATGATTCAATTTTTCAATTTCCTTGACTTTCAGACAAATTTCTCTGACAGAAAAGTATTAAAAAGGCGAATAAATTTTCAATAATAATAATAATAATAATAATAATAATAATGCTATTGAAACTTTTCAACAATTTCGCATAACACGAGTCTTTAAAAATATCTTAATATCTTTTAAAATTCCACGACAAATTTTAAACTTACTTATAATTCATAAAAATCCGAGGGTGTACTGCACTTGCATTGAAACCTTCTGAATTCTCCTGAAATATCTGAAGTCACGTGAATTCACTTGAACTTTTTTGAAATCTCCTGAAGTCAGTGAAATCTTCTGAAGTCACTTCAAGTCACGCGAATTCATTTGAAATCACGTGAATTCATTTGAATTTTCTTGAAATCTCCTGAAGTCAGTGAAATATTTTCAAGTCACTTGAATTCACTTGAATTAACGTGAATTCACCATCAAATTGATGGTGAATTTTATCTGAAGTCATACTTGAAGTCATGTGAATTCACTTGAAGTCACGTTGAATTCATTTGAAATCACGTGAATTCATTTGAATTTTCTTGAAATCTCCTGAAGTCAGTGAAATCTTCTGAAGTCATTGAATAAATATCTTGAAGTCAGAAGTAGCGGTGTACACCCGCTTGGCCGAGTTGTCAACACCTCGATTGTAAAGGATTTTATGGAATTTTAAAATGTATCACGAGACTCTGAATATTTTTTGTGGAATTTTGAAGGATTGGAGGAAATTTCAAGAGATTTTTAGAAATTTTAAATAGATTATTGAAAATTGAAGGCACCTCATGAATTATTTATTTTGAAGGGATTTTGTGGAATTTTAAGATGTCTGAAAGTCAGGGAAATTAAAAAATTGAATCTTGTGGCCACCCTGAATGCATAAAAATCTCTAAAATTCACGACAACCTTGGAAATCTCTTAAAATTTCTTTTTTCTTGACATTCCTAGAAACATCTTAAAATTCCACGAAATCTCTTCAAATTTGTTAAAATTCAATGAAATCCCTTGAAATTTCACTAATTCTTTGAAAATTCACAAAATATTTTACAAAATTAAAAAATAACTGTATACATTTTTTTTAATTTTATGAGGAATATTAAAATTCCTTAAATTCATTTTACAAAATGTCAAAATTTCTTGAAATTTGTACAAGCTCCTTAAAATTCCTGAAAACCTCTTTCATAAAATTCTACAAAATCTTCTATAAATCATAATTCCATGACAAACTTTTAAATCATTTAAAATACGTAAAAATCTTAAAATTTAGTAAAATTCCCCAAAATCTTTTAAAAATCATAAAATAATTTAATGAAATCCTTTAAAATTCCATGACGAATATTAAAATCCGTTAAAATTACTTTTAAAAAACTAAAATTCTTGCAGGCTTTTTAGAATCCTTTAAAATTCTTTAGAATCTTTTAAAATTCCTTAAAATTCTTCGAATTCCCTAAACCTTCTTAAAAATTTCTTAAATTATATCATGAAATTCTCTAAAATACGATGTATTCAATTTTTAACAAGAATTATGCGCACAGAGAGAGAAAATATCTAATTAAAATATTTTTTAAGTAAAATGAAACTATTGAATTTTGAAGTCAAATTTTGAATTCTTCGTTTTATGCAAAAAGTATCGAAATTAAATATTTTTGTTGAGAAAAATGGAGAATAGAATTTTGAGCTTAACACTTTTGGGTCCAACGCCCTTAATCCTGATGAATCCAAACCTTCAATCCAAATGAATCTGGTCAATCCGAATGATGAATCAGAATTTATCCGAATTTTTTGTTAAAATATGCAGTTATTTACTGCTTTTCTTGTTTGGACGACATAATTGAAATCTGTTGAAATAAAATTCTAGGTCAATCAAATTCAAAGACATTTACATTGAAGAATTGAAATTAGGACACTTTGGATATGAAAGATTTGTATTTTAAGATCTTATTTCGATTATGAAATTGTGAAACCACGTGTGTTTGATTAATTTCTTTGAAACTAAATCTTTAAACTCTTCTGAATTATTTTGAAATCCCTTAATAATTTTCTTTAAAAACCCTTGAAAAATTAAAAAATATTTTTAAATTCTTAATTTTTTTAAATTACTTGAAATATCTTAAAATCACTTGCAATTTTTTTGAATCGTTAACAATTAGTTGAAATCTCTTGATAAAGCTTTTGAAATACCTTGCAAATTTAAGAACATTAATTAAATTGTCTCAGGTGCGTTAAGATAGAAATCTTGTGTTACATCAGCATCGATTTCTGTTGTCTCAGCACATCGTCATGCTCTGCGTTAACAGAGCTGTTGACCGAGTTTTACAACTTCATAATGATAATCCAAATGCAAAATTCGCCTTTTCAGCACGACTTGTATAAATATATGTGAACCGCATAATTAATCGAGTACAGTTAAATTGATTTCAAGGATTCCTCGGTTTGAAGACCTTCTTCTTCTTATTTAATTTTTAGTTTGTCTGATTTTTAATTTATCCGTTTATAGCTAAAAATTAAAAAAATATTTTTAAAAGGAATTTTAGAAAGGCAAAAGACTTCTCAAAAATGCGCAGAGAGCGCTTGAAATTTGAATTTGACTTTTTTCAGCCTTTTTTCATAAGCAAAAAATGTAAATGAGACCATTTTTGATTTTTCTAAACTACTATCATTGACTATTTGTAAATATTATTATTTTTTTTTTTTTTTTTTTTCTTTTTGACTTTTTGTGGTCCCAAAAGGATCGCGATCAGAGAAGTTTGAATTCTAGAAAGAAACGGTGTTTAACCGGCCATAACGGGACAACTGGACAACTGGACATCAGTTGGACATACCCCACATCCTCAAGTCTATTCTATCGTTTATCCAAAATGCAAGGAGAGAATTAGTCACGCTAGATCTTAGTCGCAAGTTTATTAACACCATGAGCGACATTGTTCTATATAAGAGTTTATATATATACATATAAGCGATCTTGATGAAATTTCCTGATCTCCTTCACTGATTGTGAAACTGTCCCACGCACTCATTTCGACGAAAACCAGTCGACCATATACTCATGTGCTGCAAACCATCACCTTGTATTATTTGTCTTGATTCCTCTCTAGAATTATATTTTTACGTTTCCGGGAAATCGTGCTGGAAAGCAGTGCAGAGTTTTGTTTTTCTAGGAAAAAAAAAAAAAAAAAAATTCAAATATATTGGATGATAATAATATCGAACACATTGTTGTTGAAAATCTGATTGATTGGTTTAGATTGATTGGTTTTTGTTTCCAAAAAGATTATTAAGACAGATAATACGAATTTTTTAGAGACTTTATTGGAATTTTAGAAATATTGTTGAAATTAAGTGAATTTACAAAATTTAAAAGAATTTCACGAAATTTTAAAGGATAATTAAGACATTTTAAGGAATTTTATAAATCTCATAAAGATTTCTGAAATTAGATAAAGAATTACAAGATTTTATATTTTAAGAATTAAAATTTCTCAATTATTTTTTCTACTAGCAAAATTTAAGGTGTGCAAAAACGAGAAATTAATCGAGCGCATTCCAATCTAATTCGAAGGAAAGGCAAGTTCTAATCTAAAAATTCGATTTCTTGATTTTATTCATATCAAATATTAAATTTGAAATTTTTTCCCTTTGTAGAATTCATAAATTTTTAACTAGAATTATACGTAATAATATTTTAATAATTCAAATATATTGTTCGTTTTCTGCAAAAAGTATCGAAATTAAATATTTTTCCGCTCTGTATATATACAGTATAAATCGAGTTTTTAGATTAGAACTTGGCTCCAACACCCTTAAGGATGTTGGACACAAGTGTTAAGCTCAAAATTTCATTTTCCGTTTTACTCACCCAAAAATACAGATAAATATTTTTTCGCTCTGTAGCACTAATCTTTTGTCAAATATAAGACTGTGCATACAAAGCGAAAAAATACTTAATTTCGATAATTTTCGCAAGAAATGAAGAATTCAATATTTTCATTTTTCTTAAAAACTATTTGGTAAATATATATTTTCCCACTCTGTATGCATGATTCTAATTAAAAATTGATTAAATTGGGTAAAATGAAGAAATTGAATTTTTAGATTAGAAATTGGCTCCAATACCCTTAAAACTTTCTGTTTTTCTGACGGTGCAATTAAAGTTGATATAGTAAGACAGAGCGTAAAGCAGTGATTGAATTTAGTTTTATAATTGCGACGTTTCAAGTGTTCAAGTATCCGGATACTCGAGGAATGTTGTCTTCCCCTCCAATCTTGATTCTTGAAACAGCAAATGGCCTGGAGTTTCAAATCTCCAAATCGAGTGAAATGAAAAGCAATTGAGAAACAAAACTTGTGGGTACTTATTATTAAATAATTCCGAGCATTAAACCGGATTTTAAAGTGTGACTCAGACGATATTTTTATCCATAGATATTCTAAAATGTATGTTTGCGAAGGTGTGTTTCATATATACAATGGAACGATTATTGTTATATCTCAGAAAGTTTTCACTTCAGTTCACTTATGAAATTGTAAATTATGTACAATTAAATTAAAGTATGTATTTCTAATTTGAGGAAATTTTACTGTCCAAATAAGGAAAATAGTATCTTGCACCACAGTCAATTTTTAAAATAAAAACCAAGTTAATTTTTGTATATATGTATGTATATGTCATACAAATATTAAATTTGGAATTTTTTCCCTCTATAGGATTATTCAATTTTTAACTAGAATTATGCGTTACAAGGCGAGAAAATATCTAATTAAAATATTTGTTAAGTAAAATGAAAATTCATATTGCATTTTGAAGTTAGATTTTGAATTCTTCATTTTATGCAAAAAGTATCGAAATTAAGTATTATTTCGCTCTGTACGCAGATATTAAATGTTATTATAGAGTTTTAAAGAATTTCAAAAAGTTTCTGGGAATTTTAAGAGGTTTACACGACTGAGTAGATTTCTAGGATTGCTAGGGAATTTTATTCAGGGATTTCAAAAGATTTTTATGATTTTCAAAATATTTTGTAGAATTTACAAGCATTTCGAAGGTTTACGTAAAATTTTAAGGATTATCAAGAAATTTTTCTAATTTTTAAAAAATTTTGTAAAATTCTTCAAGATTTTATGGAATTTGAGAGAAATTTAATGTTAAGAATTAGAAGAGATTTTTAATCTTAAGAAACTTCAAAAGGTTTCCAGGAATTTTTAAAGATTTTCACCAATGTTAACCTGGATTTTAAGAGATTAATGACTAAAATAGTATATTATATACCTAGGCCAGTAAAATAAGAAATGTGATCTGAGGCTTTCCTTTTTACTGACCAAGGCGTGTATACTATTTTTCTGCTCGACGACGCCAGAAAGCAGTAACTTCGTTTAGCGCAGCGGCCGGAAAGTTGACGCTTTCTTCAAGTTGAGGGCAGAAAATTTTATTTCTTCATTTTACTCAACAAATATTATAATTAGACATACATATTTTCGCTCTGAAGACATATACTCTTTTTCAAAATGGAAATATGAATATAGAGTGAAAAAATATATTTACAAATTTATATTTGAATAGTAAGTATTTCTAGAGAGAAAAAAAATCTAATTTTAATATTTGTGGAGTAAAATGAAGAAATTAAATTTTAAGTTTAGAACTTGGTACCAACACCCTTAAATAATGCAATGATTGTAAGAAAAGTCAAGAGTTAACTCAGAAGGACGCATTGGGATTTTAATTAATTGTCTCACGCTCTTCTAATTAGTAAGAGATGAAACTGTGATAACTTATATGCGAGTGATATACTATATTAATTATGAGAAAAAATTCGCTTTGAAAATCCTGGGAAGAAATTGCGAAATTTATTTTTAATGAAAAATAACAAGAGTAGCCACAAGATCCATTTTTCAATTTCTCTGACTTTTCCATCAATTTGAGGATATTTTTGACAAACCCTGACATGGAAATGTATTAAACAGGCAAATAAGTTTGTAATAATGAAACTAAATTTCTATCTTAAAATTAAAATTGATTTTTTTTCTAGTAAATTTTTTTATCTTTTTTATTTTATTTATTTATTTTATTTTATATTTTTTAACTCTTCTGAAATCACTTTAAATTCTACGGAATCATTTAAAAATGATAAAAAATCTCTTGGAACCCTTTAAAACCCTTAAAATCAAAATAATAATAATAATAATATAATAATAAATAAGTAAATAAATAAATAAATAAATAAATAAATAAATATAAATATAAATAATAATAAAAATATAAAAAATATAATAAATAAATAATAAATATAATATAATAATATCTCTGAAAATCCTTTAAATTTTCTAAAAAAAAATCTGAAAAAGCTCTCTCTATGAGAATTTTTCATAATCCCACTTTATTATTATTTATATATCAATTTATATTTTACTTCTGTGAAAACCTTCTGATTATTATTTCACTTTTTGAATTTAAATTCAAAAAGTCTCGAAATAGCCCGATTTTTATTTATAGTATATCATATTTTCCATAACTATAATAATTATGAACAATATTTATAAAATGCGCAATTTGAATGATTCATTCAGCAATGCGAAAAGCAAGAATGAAAACCAGTCTTGTAATTCTTTTTACTTCTCGTATTGGAAAGACCCACACCCGGTTTAAAGTAGACAGTATCTTATCTATGCAAATTTAAGACAGTATAGTGCAACCGTTGTAAATGTTATCTGCACCCACATTAAAGTATTAAAGTATTCACAGTCAAGCCACAGTTTTATTACTTTACCCATTGTAAAACACACTTTTAAGTTATTCAAAATTTAAAGACTTTTCCAGTTCTTCTGTGATTGGGTTTAAGTTTCAGACATCTAGTCTGATGAATTTTTTCAATTTTATTTTATTTTTTATATCTACTGGATTAAGAATGTAAAAAAAAGCTTCTAAGATTATTTTATTTTATTTTTATTTAGTAGCAGAAATTTACCTGGCATTGCTCGCGATTTTAAGAGATTTCAAGGGATTTTAAAAGATTTTCAAAGATTTTCAAAGATTTTAAGCGATATCTTACATGGCCTTAAAGGATTTCAGGAAAATTCATGGGATTTTAAAATGAGTTCAAAAGAATTTTAGGAACTTTAAGGGATTTAAAAAATTGTTAAAGGATTCTGAGATTTTATTTAATTTTAATGACTTTTGTGTATTTTTAAAATAGTTCAAAAGAGTTATCAAAAAAAAAGGTTGAGATATTTTTATCAATTTCACTATGTTGCAAGAGAAATTTTTAAGAACCTCTCTTTCATGAGACTAAGTGATTTTTAAGTGATTTCAAGAAATTTAAAGTGTTTATAAGGAATTTTAATCAATTTCAAAGGAATTCAAAAAATTTCAAAAAATATTTAGCAGATTTCAAGACATTCAAAATTTTTTTTTTAAAGTAATTTTAATGAATTCCAAGGGATTTCGAAATATTTTAAACGATTTCAAGATGTTTTAAATGATTCTAAGAATCTAGTAAGGATTGTAGAGAATTTATAATTTTTTTAAGGATTTAAGAATAATTTAAAAGATTTTAATGACTTTACCCAAAGTTTCTAGTTATTTCAAATGTGTTTAAAAAAGTTCTAAAAATTATATTAAAAATTTACAAGAAAATTTAATACAAAAATTTCGAAAAATTTAAAAATTAATTTTAAAATCTTTTGAAATTTCAGGTTATCTTTTAGAAATCCTAAAAATCTCTTGAAATCTCATCAAAAGCCTTCCAATTCCTTCAGATTCGTTAAAATACTTTGAAATATATCTTTTAATAATAATTTTCAACTCTTTTTAGTTTGGTTGAAGTTTCAGACGTTTAGTCTGACGACAATTGTTATGTATTTCATTTTTTTACATTTATTGTAATAAGAATATAAAAAAAAATTGCTCAAAATCATTTTATTTTATTTATTTTATTTTTGATATCTATTTATATTTTATTTAGTAGAAATTTACCTACTTGGCGTTTTTCGGGTTTTTAAGAAATTTCAAGGGAATTTAAAGAGATTTTAAGTGTTTTTCGGGGAATTTCAAGATATCTTAATGAACTTCAAAGAATTTTTAAAAGAAGGATTAAAGGATTTTCAAGAGTTTTCACAATATTTCAAGGGATTTTTCTAAAAGTTTGGAAAAGTTATTAAAAGGTCGTGCCGAGATTTTTATAAATTTTTATAGATTTCACAAGATTTTAGTGATAAGTGATTGTAAGGAATTTCAATGGATTTTAAAAGAATTCAAGAGAGTTTAAAGATTTTTTAATGTGGAGGAGTAAATCAAATGAAATGCTTTAAAATGATTTAAAATTCTTTAAAAACTTTTAAATCTTTTATAAATGCCTTGAAATATCTTCAAATCTCTTAAAATGACTTTAAATCTCTTGAAATCTTTTTATCATTTTTGAATTCTTATAAAATCTCTTGAAATTCCTTAAAATTATTTAAAATCTTTTGCAATTCTTTAAAGCCTCTTTAAAATTTCTCTATATTCTCTAAAATTGCTAAATAAAACTTCTGGTTTTTAGGAACAATCGAAACTTTATTATTATTATTATTATTATTCTTATTTCAATAAATGTAAAAAAATAGTCAGACTAAACGTCTGACACTTCAACTTAATCTCTTTTTAAAATCCTTCAGTGTCTTTATGCCTTGAAATTCCATAAAATCAATATAATACCGTTACAACCCTTTTATAATTTTTATTTAAAAAATATCTGAAAAAACCTTTTGATAACTATTTTCAAGTCTTTTTAGAATCCTTTAGTTTTTCTAATCCTTGAAATTCCTTGAAATCACAACACCGGGTAAATTTCTGTTATTAAATAACTACTAGGTTCGAAAACTTTAGACAATTTTTCTTATTGATATTTGTATTCCAATAAATAAAAAAAAAAAAAAAAAATCGGCAGACTCTAGGCGCCTGAAACTTCAACCAAATCTTCTGTGTAGGTCTTCCAGGTCTTGTTAGTAATAAAATTATATAATCGCATTTATGGGAAGATGCATCGTTTATAAT
>UCOK01000014.1:0-97703 GCA_900474325.1 Synergus umbraculus | reverse complement strand
CTTCATAGGTTATGTTACTGACTAACATAACCTATACTCTGCACATATTTATGACAGTTTTTTCATTTACTACTTGTGTAAAGCTGATTAAGAAGTAATCGAAGTACAAAAAACAGTTTATTACACTTTATCGGTTAATTAATCAATAATTATCTCCCTTGTCATAAAAATCTCTAAAATCATAAGTTCTTATAAATTCTTAGAGAATTTAAGTCTCGGTTATATTCTCGGTTATATTCTCATTCTCGTTACCGTTCTCGAAGTAATATAACCGACTAAGAACTCTACTCAGCGAGCACTCCGTGGGAAAATTTCTTTATAGACGTAGGGTAGCGGTAGGGTATTTTCGATCAGCCTGTTAGGGTAATTTTGTTGGACAAATCTGGCAACACTGATTATCCATTCAAGATGGCGGCGAGCATCATGGACGGACGGATGAACGCTCCCTCCGCTCCAAAGTTGACGCGATCTGATTTCTAAAAGGAGGTGAAAAGTTATCATCTAATTTATTTATTTATAGTTCGATTTCACACGTTTAAGAAAAACGAGTGATGAATTAATCATGTGCGGTTTTAACGTGCATATTTATCTTTAAAATGAAAGTGAGATTGAGTTAGTTTAGAACGAGGTTGATATCAAGCATTCAGGTAAGTTAGTTTCTAGATTACATTCCTTTCCTTTCATTTCCTTTTTTCCAACCAAAACTGAATTCCTTGTATCCTATGTATAATATGATGCTTATAATTCTGAAATTTTTTAACAAATTATAATTTCAAAAATACAAGTTTCATTTGATTTTTAATTCTGGAAAACAAACTGTGTATGTTTCTTTGGAAAGTGTATACATACATACATACATACATACTGTAACCACCATTAATATCTAGATTGCGTTACCTTTTAATATACTCTCTTCAAAACTGCAATTTCTGTTATCTCAAGAATCTAAAAAAATACTAATCAGAGAAAGGATAAAGAAAAGTTAAAAATATTAACCTAAAATGGAAGAATTTATTACTGTGACAGATTATCGTATATATCTCGTATACCCTTTATATATATATAACACAATTCCCCCCTTTTCTCCCACCTTATCAGGATTTTGTGAATGGCTACTAACAATTTTCAAAGAATTTAGTTTTTGGAATTGTTAAAAAGTGCAGTATACCCGAACTCAAAACAAATACATATATGAATTTATAAGAATAATAATAATGATTATTATTATTGTTATTATATTAATTGTTTAATGTAAAAATAAGTTAGACTGATCAACTATTTATTTGTTGTTGTACAACAATGTAAAAGTTAAGGAGGAAAAGGATTAATTTGTAGGAATTATTTTGTTGAAAATATATATTGTTTATAATTTATTTTAAATCCTAGATTATGAAACTAATACATAATTCTATGCATTATGATTTAGATATAAAAAATGACGTCTGAATACAGCCGCAGTGTTCTGCGGGTTGTGGTGGCTCAAATTTGCCAGACAATTGGTTGGCATTCTATAAATTCTAGTCCTCTGGAATTTCTCGTTGATCTCATGCACGAATACCTTTTGCGAGTATCGAAGCTTACACATCAATACTCTGAAGTCTGTAAGTATCTTTCTTTTTGTAAATAATTAAATAAATTATTTTACAATAATCATGAAAAGCCCTTGTAATTGTATTCAAAGAAGGTGAAACGTGGAAGAATAAAATTATTCAGTTTATAAATGAATCTATTTTCTCTTGCAGTAGGTAGAACGGAAGCGAATCTTGATGATTTGGGATTAGCCTTCCGACATATGAACATAAGTATTGAGGAGCTAGCAGAATACGTTAAAAATGTAGACTCAATCCCTTGTCCAGTCTCAGTGCCAAAACTACCTATTCACCGCGAGAGTCACTTAAATTTTCTAAAACCCGGTAGCCGTGAAGTGGTAACCAGACCTGTGCACGTACATGAGCATTTACCTGCAATGTATCCCGAAACTGAAGGTAGGTTATTTTCAAAAAATTTAAGTTCAAGTTCTTAGAATCCTTAATTTAAAATCATGAAATGAATAAATCCTTTTTTAGAAGAATACGCGTCAGAAAAGCCTGAAGTTTTAACAAACGGTCTGTCAGATTCCCCAAATTCAAATGGAGTTCCTGCAGGAAATTCCGAAAATCAACCATCGAACGGCTTGTCTCCGCAGGGAGTTTTCAAACGCCCTGGGGATCCTGTATCCTTCGAAAGTCCGATCACAAAACGACCAAAGTTGACAGAAGAAGGCAGACCTCTCCGAGAAATTCACAGTGTTATGATGACTACTTCTGGATTTTTATCTCCTGCTCGAGAAGGAAAACTTCCAGAAGCTCGAACACCTCAACAAGCAAGATCAGATTCGCCTCCACCTAGTTCTTATCCAATGGTCCCACCAGAATTAAAAACCGATAAAAAACCAAAGAAAGTCATAAAGAAAACTCCCGAGGGTCGCAAATTGGACAAGGAAAATAAGAAGAAAAATCGGGCGAAAGAACTTTTCAGACCTGATGAAGTGAAAAAACTTGCGGGAATGAAGGAACTCGCTAAATTGAAAGCTTTAAAACCTGGTGGCGGAAAAGCTCCTGGTCCTTCAAGTAGACCAGCAACACCCAAACTGGCTCAATCTAAAACGACGAGTCCAAAGGTAAAAGTGGCTCATCCGAAGGTTAAGCCGGAAAAGGTTGTTGATAATCAGAGCAATGCATCAATTCCTGAAAGGAAAGATGAAAACATTGATAAACTCCCATCTGAACCTGATAAACGGAAACTTAATATATTTAAAAAGATTTCGAAAGCAGAGAAAGAACCCGAACAACATAAGCTAAAGTCGATAGATTCTAGAGAAGCTTCTCCTCCGTTGATTATCGATGTTGAGGATAGACATGATCATCGAGTTGATCCCGACGTTAGAAGAGAGGAAAGGAAAACACCACATACTCCTGATATTGTTCTTCCGGACGGAGATGCTGGTGATTTTCAAAGCCCAAGTTCGGATATATATATGTTTGATAACATGTCTCCGCCTGGAACACCAAGCACTCCTAAAACTCCGGATGTCAACGTTCCTGTTCAAGCTGAACCGAAAAAAAAGAAGAAGGAAAAGGTTAATAAAAAGAAGGAACCAAAGGTCAAAACTCCGAAGGTCATGAGTCCAAAGAAGGTAAGTTTTTGTAATTATTTGTAATTTCAATTTGTGTGTGACAATATTTAATGTTTTTCAGGTCAAGATGCCGACTGTACCAATGGATGTAGAAATTATGGAACGACCGAAAACTCCTCAGGTTCTTGAAAATCCTGTAATACGAGACCAACCAAATATTCCTTCTGTTTTGCCATTTCCATTCTTTCCTCCATATCCAGCTCCAGGTCTTATTCCCCATCCAATTGGCCATCCAATGTTTCCAAGATTTAATCTCCCTCTTGCCAAAGGCATTCCTGGTCCTCATCCTGGAATGCCAAATTTACCAATACCTCCTCGGTTTTTGAATCCTTCTATGAAGCCAGAGGATTATTCCTTTCCGAAAACGAAAGCTGTGGATCGCGAGAAACCAATTGTACCACCTTTTATGGAAATTCCTCCTATTAAGTCTGAGAAAGTTGAGAGAGAAAAAATAGTCAAAGTGAAGCCGGATAAGGAAGCACCAGTACCCATTCCTCCAGCTGTTGTTCCGCCACCTGCGATGCATATTCCTCCTCTACCTTCGCCTTCCGTTCCATCAGTATCCATGAAGCATCAGAAGATGGAGAAATTGGAAAAGAATGACAAGGTACAAACTTCAATTTGTACTTTTAAGTTTTTCTTCGGTATAAAGTTTAAAAATCTAGGAGACAATATTTACTCTTGTATTACCTATTAACAATCACCTATTTAATAAATACAATTATTTTGTTTCAGAAATCCAAGGAGCATAAAAAAGAGAAAAAAGATAAAATAAAAAAGAAAAAAGACAAGAAAGAAAAGCATAAAGAGAAAGGTGAAAAGGTGAAAGAAAAGAAGGACAAAGGAGAAAAGAAAGTAAAACTAGAGAAGATTAAGGAGAAGAAAGAAAAACGAGAAAAACGCAAAGAAAAAGATTTGAACAAAAAGACTGTGGTAATAAAATTTTTCTTTAAATAAATATTATTCAATAATATACGTAAACAATAAAAAATATATTGTATGTATTTTCAATATTAATGAAAGTTATTTTGTAACAGAAAGAAGAAAAAGCTGCAGTTCTTGAGGTTGGAGTTCCGAAACTCACCCTCAAGTTGGGAACATCGTCTCCTAGACCACCAACCCCTGATAGCGCTCCCATGAAAAAGATGTAAGCATTTGTACTACATAGATTTATTTTATTCAGAAAAAAGTATTATTTTATTTTAAACACCAGTATTTTGTAGCATATAATTTTTTTCTAAGCCATCCATGTACAAATAGTGTCAATTTTTATACGGATTAAACGATTATTTATTTTAAAATGTTTGGCTTAATTAATTTAATAATTTTCTCATGAAATGACAATATTACGCAGAACCATAAAGCCGCTGCTAAAGAAGCCGGAAGAAGAAGCAGCTAAAAGAGAACCGAGTCCGGAGCTGGCAAAAATCTCGGCCTTGGTAACCAGACCTCCAAAACAGAAGACACCAAGTAAGAAAACAGAAGAGGGGATGTTTGACCTAAACCCCGCTCTCTCTTCAGAATCTTCTTTCTCTACCAATAGTACTAGTGTATCACTTGCAACAGTTCCTAGAACCAAAAAACCTTTCTTCAAACCTCTCGCATCACCTCCGATCCATACCTACTCCACAAGCCCAAGTCCTCCACTACCGCAGCAGCAGCCATCATTTTACTATGTTGTAAGTATTTCTCTTAAGTTATAAAAAAAATACCAGGGGCTATTCTAAGATGTATTTCTACATTGATCGTGCAGTTCTAAAAAGAAAAGTTGATCCGTGTAGTTTTGCATTTTTTAAGAATGTACACTGAAAAACACGGTCGTAAAATTGAAGTCATTTCGAATTAACCACTGTATAAGAATTAAAAGTTGTTCTCTACAGTTCAGAAATTAAAGACACAAATTCATTAAATTTTTTCAATTTAATAATTTTTTAATTTTTCTTGGTAAATTGAATTGCAAAATATAAATTTAACTGTTTTCTGTGACTATTGTATCATCATGATCTAATTGAAAGACAATCTTGATCGTTATGTAGACTTTGATGATTAATGCAAAATTCACAGAAGCGACGTTTAAAATAATCAGCCCAACCCATCCTGGTTATTAATGGAAAAAATCATACACCTCATCATCTATCTTCCAATCCCTTGTTCACTCTCTCTTTCTCTCATCTCTTCTGTGTTCTGTGGTGATGGTATAGCTTTTCTCTAGCTGAGATTTTAATTTTACAATTGTGAATAGTAGAAAGTAGAAAAATTATTGGCCCTTGGTTTATCTTCTCCTTAAAGTTCGCTTCGATATTTCGTGCAATAATAAGTTAAGTTTTACTTTGTTGAGTAGTTTTTTTTAGAGCTTTTGTTCTTCTAGATGTATATTACAGATTTCTTCTTATATTCTAATAGTTGCATGTTGCAAGCCATATTTCAAAAATTAGTTCATATTTTTTTCCTAAATTTAATCAGGTATTTAGAAAATACCTGATATTTTTTAAGTTACTACTAACATTTCCTTTCATTTCATTTCATTAATGAAGTCAATGCTGTCAATATATTAAATGAAGAAAACCAATTATTAATGTTATAATTTTCAAATAATTTTGACACAATTTTCAGAAAAATTGTAAGCTTGCCTTTATTAGTTTTCGCATACTTAGTTGTCAAAATTTTGTTAGGTGTTGATACTTGTCTCTTCTTTTCAATGCTTTTTATGCAGCTTTGCAAATTACGATAAAACTAGTCTTTTTTACCATTGCCTAAAATGTGTATTTCAGTGTTTAAAGGTGCAAATCTTTATACGCTCTTTTTCTTTATTTACATACTAAAAATGTATGGAGTTAGAAATATTTAGCCAGTTTTATTACTTAGTCGCATGGAGACATTGAGAGTGCATGGTTTTTTGCTTAAAATTTAGCATGACCAAGCAATTAGGTATATAACAATCAGTTTTCACGGCGCAGAGGTGAAACCAGTCGCTGTTACTAAAAAAGAAGATGCTAAAGAAGATAAAGAAAATGGAGGGAACATATTGAAATCTCAACCAACGACAGTTACGGTAAGTAAATTCCCAACCCTTCCTTGCTGTCAGGAAGTCAAAATTATAAAAACTAAAATTTACTAAATTTGAGAAAATTAAAAGACGCTACAGTTAGAGTTCAAAATCCTAAGCGACTATTAAAAAAATAATGGAGAAATTATTTTTATTTTACCTTACAGAATCTTTTTTAATTAATCTAAATTATGTTTATAATTTAACAAAAAATATTTTCTCTATAAATTGATATCCTCGAATGGTGAATTCTTTACGGATTGTGTGATTATATTCAAAGCTTAAATGCCTACGCTTGTATTCATAATTATTGCCAGAGTTAGAAAAATGATCTATCAAAAAGTGTGATTCAGAGTTTATATTAAATTTATATTCTCTGAGGGTAAATGCTTTGTAATTAACTGAGAAATGAGTACGAAATCTAAAGAAAAGAAGAGACAAGTCAAGTTCGTAAATTCTAAACAATAAACATCCTTCATACCGATCATTATGCATTATGCATTGCTCATCGTTCACTGTTCATAACTTAAAAATTCATACTTTATTTAACATGGTTTCATTTTCCTGGAACGAATTGATGTCCCCTTAGCATGTGCAAATTTCATTTAAGGCTCAAACATTTTTAAAGTTGTATCACAGTATAAAAAGTCTTTGAAAATGACAATGACTTTTTCATTTTCATCATTTTTGAGAAGATATAATACTTGGTGTCGAATTGTCGATCTTCATGTGAATTTTGAGATTTCAAATGTCTTTGGATGAAAGTTCTGAGAAAATATAAACAGAATAAAATTTTAAGGATGGGTTAGGTTGTTAAATAAGATTGAGGAATATTTCTTCTGCCACTTTACGAGTGTTACAGGATCCAAGCGGAAACCAGGTTTGGATTTGTCCTGCCTGCGGAAACCAGGATGATGGATCACCAATGGTCGGTTGTGATGACTGTGATGCCTGGTATCATTGGTGAGTTGGATTTTTTTTAAATTTGTGTTTTATAACAAGATACATTTTACAAAATTGTACTAATTGTCTATTATTTTTAATAAAATTTGAAAAAATTGAAATTTCAGACTTGGAAACGTGTAAAGTGTTGAAATATATTTACAGATTCAATTTTTTAGGAAAAACTTACTTAAAAATTCAACAACTGAAACTTGAAATCCAAATCGGAAAATTGTTTGAGTTTAAACGCATCTAAAATTGAAAACTTTTAAATAATAACTTTACAATATTGCAGTTAAAAATCGTCCTAATTAGAAATTTTATTTAGTAAGTTGGTTGTCGTCTTCTTTATGTTTGCATCGCGATTTCGTTTAATTGTAAACTTATCTTTATTTTTGAGTAGTGTGTTTTCGGTAGTTACTCTTTTTCTCATTATTAATTTATCGTTCTTTTCTGATTTTCACTCTTCGTGTCTAATATTTGATTTCTCGGCATGTTTTTATGCAAGAAGAGTGCAAAGTAATTTTTTATATTTTGATCTTTTAAATGTACAGTTAGAGTATAAAACTATACTTGTAATATTGCCCTTGATGTTCGTTGAAATTTCAAATTATTTTATAAGATATTTTTATATTCTCATAAATTTAGAATTTGAAAACATAAATAGGATCTTTATTTTATTTTTTCAGGGTGTGCGTTGGCATGCAAGTTCCACCAGAGCGTGAAGAAAATTGGTATTGTCGACAATGTTTAAGTAAAAAACAAGAACTTCATCATGATAAAAAGAAAAAGAAGCGCAAGAAGAAAGTGAAAGTACCAGCCTAGTATCAGCTGGCCGGGCTCGGCGTGAGGCCCGGTTTACCGATGCAAAATCTTGCGAAAGTAAAGACAAAAGACAACAAAGAAGGTTTGAAAAATCCGAGGGGTAAAAAAATCGCTAAAAAGGAAATGAAGGAAATGAAAATTAAACCAAACAAGGGAAAAGTAAAAGATAAGAAAGACATTATCAAAATAAAAAGTGCGAAGAAAATTAAGAAATTGAAGGATTCTACAGTAGAATCAAATGGTCAGTAATTTTCTTATGAGTAGATTAAAATGAATAATTAGAGCTAAATTCAAAAAATATCCTATGCTTGGAAAGTTTCAATTCACTTAGTTGTTTGTTCTTGCTTTCGGTGTAATTAATTCTTGTTAAATTTTCTATTATTGTTTTACATTGTCCTTTTGACTGATTTCTTTTACTTAATATTTAATCTGTCATTTAATTGACAATTTTGAAAGATTAGCAAGTGTATATACAAATACTGATAATATATGTTATTATGGGAATTGGGAGAAAAATCATGTAGAAAAATCGAATTTATGATTATAGAATTAATAGGCAGTCAGAGTATGTCAAACTAACTTATACACTGCGTTGAATATATTTGTAATATATACGAGCAGTTGACTTGATTTAAAAATATCGAGTGAAAATGAACGAACATGCCAAAAATTTATTTGTTTGGAGAATTAAGGAAATATTAATTGCTATCCAGTATTGTTATTTGGTTCTCGTCTTTACTTGATATTTTTAAGTCTTATGTATACTAATAAGTAATAATGAATAGCAAAAAACTTGCATTAAAGTGAAATAAAAGTTAATTAAAATAACTGTATACATCGAAATACTCTTTGCTGAGTACACATATATTAAAAGAAAACATTTACATGAAAAAAAAAAATCTTTAGAAATTTCTTTTAATGAATGTCAAAGTCGATCACTTTTTACCACTTTTTCTTGATCTTTTTTTAATGGTTACTATTCTAATTAATATTAAGTACTGAAAATGAATATAAGCCTCCGAAAAAGATTCCTTCTTTTTTTAGGTATTGGATTAAGAACATTAGGTAAACGCTAATAGCCTCCGTATTTTAAAAATGTTGAAAACTTCTTACTTAATAAATATTGGAATTTTATGTTTTTTAAATCAAGTGATTTCTACGTTTTTTAAAATTTTGAAGCTGTCAGCGCTTATTCAAAACCCTTGAGAAAATATTAAACTATATATAGAAACAAATTAATACATTCTCTCTGATGAGAATTAAAAAATCTCTTTGCGAAATGCGCTCTTAACATAATCGATTTATAAATAAAATCAAAACGTTTTTGTATAGTTTTTGTTATATTATCTGCATTCGTGTTTAAAAGATATACAATTATATAAAGTAATGGATTTATGCATTAATATTCTAAAATCTAAACTATTTCCTTAAAATTTCTTCCCAACAACACAACTTCTACTTGCTTAAAAAAAAGATGATACAATATAAATAATTATGAATTTGTTATCTATAGTAAGAAACATTAATACAATCATTTATAATATACAATTATATCAATAAAAGCGGTTATCAAAATTTCAAGAACATGTAAATATCTTATTGAAGAAAAGTAATAAGTAATATAAATTACTGGGAACACGTACACTGCGTACCACAGAGAGACCGGAAATGTTTTTGATTATCGTTTTCTTCACCTTTTAGTTGTGTTGCAAACAACATAAAACAACATAGCGCATAAAATGAAATATTTATAATTATTAAATAATATACATATAATTTATTCATAACGACAATTTGTTAAATAAGTATGTATGTTTGTATGTATGTATGTCTTTCATGAGAATGTACTATTACTGGAAAATGTATGAATTTACAAAAATAATATTCATTTTTTTGTTTTCTTCACTTTATAAAATTAAGAAAATTAATTCACAGTATAAATTGATGAAAATTGTCTGATATTATTTCAAAGTTCGGAATGGTATTTTTGTGGAATAATTTATCTTTGAGAAAAAAATATTTAGAATGAATAGTAGTATTTTGAGTTTGATTCGAAAACATAAATATATGATTCTGGTGAAAAGGTGTAAATAAATACATATTCAAAATTAAATTTGCAGTCCTATATCTATTAAGAAATTCCTTTCATTACAGTTAAACAATTTCTTGTTACAATATATAAAAATTAATCTCAATCATTGTAAAGAAACTATACGACTACGTATTCAATACGTCATATGAAAATAGATAATTTCTTATCTTTTTCTTCTGTCAAAATTACTATCAATAAAGATATCCCTATATAGACTTTCTTTCTTTTAATTTCAACACATATTTATCTTTCCTTTAGTCACAGGAGTATTAAGACCTCCAACATCCCCAGATTCGAGTTGCTTTAAGAGTCTAAACAATGCAGCAGCTTCCCTAATTCTACTAAAATCTAGACAAAATGCTTGGACTTCAATAAAAAGTTCCTGCACGTTAATAATCTTATTTCTAATCAAAGATTGAAGGAATACACAGACGAGTCGTACGAGACGATTTTGCATGTAACGATCCTTGATTGTTTCACACGTAGAAATACAATTACTAATATAAAGATGAACGAATTCCGTTGGTAGATCAACTGTTGTCGTCAGTCTGTTGACTACTTCCATCGAATGAAGGGACATTTCCATGTTGACCAAGACGCTGAAATATTCTGTGATTTGACTCGACTGCATCAACTTCAACAAAACCTCGATAGCTATTAGAGGATTATTTTCAACCAAATCTGGAAGTTTACCGGGAGTTAAACCAATATGGTAAACTAATTTTGGATCATTGTCTAAAACTGTGACAAGATATTGTTGCTGTTGAAGAGTCAAGACACTCTTGAAGGCCTTTCCCATTAATCTTCGTACTCCTGCGGAATTAGAAACACACATACTGGTGTCATATTCTATCGTGAATTGCGCTGGTTCCGAAAAATTCATCCAGGCAGGTTCGCTTAAAGATTGATGAAGAGGAGGAGCCAATCTGAGAAATTCAGGTCGATAACTTTGATTGAAAAGTGGCGAGTTTCCTGTAACTAGACCTTCAAGAATATTTTTCGTAGCGTTCTTATCAACTTCGTTTGGTTTGAGGCGCTCAGTTTCTGGGAGAATAACCGGAATTCCACATTTTGTGACTGCAGGAAGTTCAGTTTGTCGTTCAGCGAGTTGAAGTTGTAGACTCGTTAAATCTGGTTGAGCAGAGGGAACAAAGTACAGTTCGTCGATAACTTGTCTTGGACTTTTCTTCATTATCTCACTGCTTTTAGGTCCCAATAAACCAGCCAGCAAATTTTTCTCGCATTGTGATAAAACTGGCACATGACTAGGATAATTGCCCTTTCCACCATTTCCAGTTTCCTCTGGAGCTTTTAAGATTTGTACAAATATTGGAATAAAGGGTGTTGTGGAAAGTGGTTCTCCTCTGTAAAGATCATATAAAAGTCCGACTGCGATAACTCGCTGAACTTGATTCGATAGAAGGTCGTTGTGTTGTAACATCAAGAGGAGCGTCATGCCGACCTAAAATTGAAAAATTATCGTGTTCTACATGTTGATTGGTTCAACAGAAGTTTGGCTTTGTATAATAAAACTATATACTTTATACAATATATACCTTAAAATGATCTTCTTTTGGAAATTTTTGATGCAGTTGGTTCGATAGACTTTCGAAATTTATGTCCACATTTTCTTCGTTTACAACATCTAATAATCGCACTAAATCTTGAGGCGTTAGCGACATTGTAATTCTGGCTTTTTATATCGTTTTATAATTTCTAGAAACTTTTGTAAACAATTAATGTTTTATATTACTGCTATTACATGGAATAATTTTTTGAGGTTAGAGACTCATTTTTTGTACAACTCCGAAATAAATAATTTGTATTCTTATTTTTTAACTTGCAAGCGTTTTTTTGCATAATTGAATTCTATCAACTTTTATTTTAAAACATGTATGCTCCATTTAATACACGTCAAAAAGCTCAAAAATAAACACAAACAGGAGCATTCGGAGCAATGCATAAAGACCTTAACCACCTTAACCATCTTAACTGACCATCCATAACTGCATTATTATGCACCACGACGCATAACGTTTTTGACCAATCACAGGCTTCCATTTCGAATTGTGAGCAAGACGTGATTGGTGAAGAACACATCGGTCAAAAGTGATAGAACCAATTATAGTGATGTGCTTCTTAACGCATGCGCAATAGTATCTTCCGGTTCAGGCATTTCTTAACTTCTTTATTGTCAGAGATGGCTTAAAAGTTAAATAAATTCAATGGTTTAGCTCTGCTCCCTCAGCTTATTTACTTTTAATCTGACTGATGCTCAGGGTGGACGTTCCTTAAAAACGTGGATCATTTTAGCAAAACAGAGATTTGCTTTCCTATTCCAAGTGCCTACAACTTATATTTACTTCACTGAAACAGTCAAAACAAAAGATCAAGATGGCATCGGCTATGGACATTGATGATGAAGAAATCGATTTACCTTCTTCCAGCAGTGGTAAAGGGGAGAAAAAGCGATTCGAAGTGAAAAAGGTAAGAATTATCTTTGTTACAAAAAAGATATTTTGATATTTCAAGTTGTTTGCAACCTTTAAAGGTTATAAAGCTATCAAATTTGCGTGGGGTGTTCCTAACCTCAATTACGCTTTGTCATTTTGAATATTTCAATAATAACGTACACAAATACCATTTTTGGAATACTAACAGAGATTTATTTTTTTCAGTGGAACGCGGTTGCTCTCTGGGCATGGGGTGAGTGTAAATTTTATATTTTTTAAAAGTTATTTGCTCTTGTTTATTTTATCTAATTGAAACAATAGGCTTAGAGCTGCCTTTTTTAGTTTTGCAATTCGAGTACTTATATACTTATTCACGAGTCTTATTTCCTTTATTTATTTTACTTAACAAATATTATAATTAGATATTTTGCCGCTTTGTAAAGGTACTCATTTTTTCAAGAGTTATTTGATTAGCTTTTTAATTCGCAATCATTTTTGTAGATATCGTGGTGGACAACTGTGCTATTTGCCGTAATCACATTATGGATCTTTGCATTGAATGTCAAGCCAACCAGGCTTCAGCTACTAGCGAAGAATGCACAGTAGCCTGGGGAGTTTGCAATGTAAGTTTACAAAAATTTTAACTTTAAATTTTGTAGAATCTGCACTCGCGTCAGTGTTGAATTTTTACTGATTCATTTTAATTATTTATACATTTAAATGATAATATGTTCTTTTTCTTCACAGCATGCATTTCACTTCCATTGCATTTCCCGTTGGCTGAAGACTCGTCAAGTTTGTCCACTTGATAATCGTGAATGGGAGTTCCAAAAGTCAGTATACATACCTTTCAAAATACTACGAATTCAAAAGCTTCTTTGCCTCAAAAAAATTTTAATCTTGCCAGAATTATCTCGTTTAACAAAAAGCGTTGTATGCTAATAAATTAATAGTCTAAAATCCTTTGCATTTGATAGCAGTTAGATTTGAAAGCGTTTAGATATTTAATTATCATTTTATATACCAGTAGTTCCGATTGCATAATAGATGTAAATGATTTGAAAATGTTTTTCTGCTTGGTTATAAATGTGTTTAAATTAACTTCATAGAGAACGACTTTTTAAACATATTTTTTCTATTTATGAGGGGTCTTGCATAAACCATGTTGCCAATTATCCAGCGATTTTTACCTCTCTCCATATGATGCGTTTTTTCCGATTTTTCATGTAGTTTTTCGACATTGTATGACAGTAGGGTCGACCACTCTTTCCCTTAAACGAACCACGTGATTTATGCAAGGCCCTTTTTTTAAATAAATGTTTAAAAATCTAGTATTATAATCTATTTTTTATTTTCAGGTATGGTCACTAGTACAATATTTTCAACTTACTTGGACTTCTGAACATCTAAAAGTTCCAAAACCAACATCTATTTAACAGTAAGCTTGTATTTTATCATTTTCAAAAAACTAAAATTTTTTTATAATTAAAACGGTAAAGAATCGGGAGCTATCGATTCTTTTATGTTAAAATTTAAACTCAAATATAAAAATAAAAAAAAGACACTCTTTTGGAGATAAATCCATTAGTTAACTCGTTTTCTAGCCATTTCTTTTCTTAGAAAATTAATTTCGATTTTATTAATAATGTATCTTGGAACAAATTTCTTCGTCTTCAAATATTTATTGAATTTTCGGATTTAAAACTGTTCTTAGAGCACGAAGAAATTCGAACCCCTTCCTTCATGTAAAATAATAAAACTGCCAAGAAAATTACTGGTGCCTTCTTTCTAAAATTGCCTTACAATTAATTATATAAATATAAGTAAATCGAACAATATTTGAGTTTAAAATTATTCTTTATTAATAAAGTTATGTTTCAAAGTAGTTAGATAGAAATTGTATTTTTATCGGTCTCAAATAAAATAATAGGCTCTTAGATTATTAGAAGCCTTCCGTAAAATTTCAGAAGTAATTTCGTCGAGGACGATTAAAGAAACTATTTGAAAATGGATTCAAGCACAGTTCCGCGAACACGTGCGTCTTTCCTTTCCGAGCTTTTTTTATTGGAGCCCAGATGATCAGATTATCCGGTCTTAGAGGGGCTTCTCGTTGGGAAAATTTTGTCTTGTCTGATTCGGAACTTTAGCTTCTCTGATTCGTTGCGACGTTTTGTCTACCGAATCTTTTCAGCATTTCTCTTTATTTCTTTTTAAATAATTCAACCATATTTTTTAATAACACAAGTTATCAGAATTTTTTTTAATATTAAAAAAATTTTATATTCTTGAGTTAATTTGATATAACCGGAATCTGGAGATGAAGCAGACAATACTTGTCAGGTCGCGAAACATAGAACGCGAAAGACCTGGCTTCTAATCCGAGCATACAGCGAAAATTACATCCTTGGAGACCAACTGGCATTTACGAGGAGTCTAGGAGCCACCGCGCATTACCGAGTCTCTCTTCGTGGCTTGGCTTTAAAGAGAGATACTTAAATGAAGACTTTACAAGCGCTCGTCCTCATCACCTGAGCACTGGCGATTATTGCTACCTCCTATACCTGGATTTTAAAATCCTGAAGTCTTGTCAATGTGAAGCTTTCAGCATTACCTGTGGATTATGTTACGTTTAGTTGATCATTACAAAAGAACCACTCTTTTAGTCTGCACATTTTGTGTAACAAGGTGAAAGAAATTTCGAAAAAAATGTTAATTAAAGGTTCAAAAAGACCTCAAATTCAGGTGCCTATAATTAGTTCAGAATATAGAATTATAATAATCCGGACTGGGGAAAACTATTCCAAAATTTGAAAATTATCGGAAAAAGTTTTGATGTTTAATCTAAATGAATTATTTTTTCTTATTTCCTTTATTATAAAAAATACCGATTCAAACTTCAAAAGACTTCTTGCACACCCTTGCCCTTTTGTCGCCTAAAGGTTTTACTTTTTAGATCGACTTCTTAAGGTTAATTAATTTAATTTTTGCTTTGCTCACACGTCAAGAAGACTTCTTCTGATTCTGACATGGCAATCTGAAGACTTGAAAATTTAATTAAAAAGGCTATGTTTTTTGATACTTAAGAAAAGGTTGAAAAGGTTTAAGCAATATTCTTTCTAATTAATTTTATCTCTAGTTACGAAAAACCTAGATATCGTCAAAAAAACAGAGGAAAAGCTATTCTACACCTCTTTCATTTTTACGGGATTTTCGAAATATTAATTGTCAGGAAAAAGTTAGGGAATTTTGAAAATGAAGTTTTACGTTTTTAAATATATCTATCAATTGTTCTTAACATTGATATAGAATAAATTTCATGTTTCGACGTAACAAATAAGTGGATGTTGATGATCTCATCAAGACAAGAAGTAATGAAGGAAACGTCCCGAAATTGATTTATTAAAAATGGAAATCGTGCCTGCATTTCAGTGGCTTAATACGAGGTGGCATCAATATTTACCTGGCTACGGGAGATGGAATATAAATATGATTTTCGTCCGACGCGGATACCGGCGACGTCGGCAGTGGTAATGCCGAGGGCCTCATTTCCGCCGGAAACAGAGCCCTGCTCACCCCAGACACGATGTTGGCTCTGTGCTTTCGTGCTGGCAGAGTAGTAAAGGTCAATTGAATTAAATACATTCCCAAGAATCGACCAATCGACGACCGCGGCTTCTGTCTCCACTTTTGACTCAATTGTCCCATCTACATATACAACATTTCATCCCTATCTCTCCACCCATCCCTCTCTCTCTTCTTCTGTCGGTCGTTCGGCCCTTTTCACCCTTCTAGACTTTCCAGCCATGGAAGAGCTGGAAGGCACTGATTTCATTTCGTTATCCGAGTTTTAATCGCAAAGAAACTCGTTTCACAGGGAAGACGATCTACTTTGCTTCATTTGCGGTAACGCGGAGGAATTAGTTGCGAAATGGAGAGAGCACGTGCAACCATTTTTAGGTCAGCTCGTTTATTGTGATTATAATCGAAAAATAATAATAGTTCAGTAAGAGAGATGAGATTTAACTTCAGGGGGCTAAATCTTTTTTTTTAATTGCTTTAGGAAAAACTAGATCAAAGTTTTGAAGGAATGGACTTTTGAAAATCGTACATACTTTCTTTTTTTTTGCCCTCTGGATTAAATATGAGATTGGACAGAAATTCTAATATACGGTTTTATTAATATAAGATATATGACCATAAAATATTGAAAATTAAATGTAAACAATTCCATTTTAAAATTCGGTTCACGTTTGGGATTTGATTTTGAGATCTATTATTTAAATTCAAAGTATCTGAAGCCGGAGCCCATCCATTATCGGGTCCCGATAAATCTAGGATCCTCTGTGTTTGGCGGATATATCAAGGTGTTTCTTCGCTTCCGTCATCGTAGTCGTCGTTTTCTATCCAGGAAGCAGATCTGCTATTGGAACAGCAGGGGTTACAAGCCTTGTCGACTTTTCCAACCTTTTGACAACCATCAGGACTTATCGCCAATACAAATTCGGTAGATTGTATTGGTCGTCAATATATATATATATAGAGAACAAGTAGAGATCCTCGCTCTTGGTGATGCTTCGCTGATGGTTTCAATGGTGTTGAAACTGTCGCGTATAAGGGGCTTCTTGTGGCGGTAAATCCTCGTTAGATGTGTAAGAAAAACAAAACCAGTCGAAGGTGTCTGCCCTGAATGGCAGCCTACCTATTCGAGTCGGCTCGATATTGCTTCTCTCTCTTTTCTCTTTTTTTTTTCATCGTCGTTTTTCTCTACTGAATCAAGTGATATTTTGTTTTAAATTTCTAGCTTTAATTCTAAGATTCAAATTTATAAAATAGTGCAATATTTTGAAATTGGTTGAGTGTTTAGAAAAGGTTCAATTTTTCTAACTTGTTTTTGAAGATAATCTTGGACTTGGATTTAACTTCTTTTGATCTGAAGGATCTTTTTTCTCACAATCAGAGGTCACATTCGCTAAAGAAGAGAAGTAAACGAAAATCTATTTGAACTTTTTCACCTACGTCAATTCCACGAAAGGTTTTGCGTCGACTCTAGTGCCAAAACGAATAGAAAGACGAAGGTCTAGTGGTCGTTTTCCGGATAAACAGTGACCGGGATACCAATTTGGAAAGGCTTCTACTTTTATCGACGTGTAGGATGCAAGAGCCGACAGTTTGATACGGTTTACGGTAAACACATTTTGATGGCAATCACGTCATGGAGCAAGCGGGTTGACTACAGGGGCGAGGAGTAGCAGGGCGTTGAGTGGTCTACCAGTGGTTCAGTGAAGGGCTCTTAGCAACCCTTTGTTGCTCCTGCTCAGGCCAAAGGCCTCTGATTTACTTAGTCCATCTAGTGCTCTTGGACTCGTCCGCCAAGACCTACTCTCCACTTACTGTTTCCTCAAAATTCCAATTTGATTTCCAAATAAAAAAAAAGTACACAAAATACCTTCACTTTCACCTTATCAGCAAACTTTGATGTTGGTACAACAACTGTATCAAGATGAACACATTATTAGTATTTTCCGAAAACTTTTGTATCAAATATATTTCTCATCAAAGTCTGACAATTGTTTACAATACCTTTGATTTTATTTACTTTGAAAAAATCTATCTTTGTACATGTTCACAATGGTTATTTTCCGGCTCAACGTGATTTCTATGAGAACAGGAGTGATTTTGACTACAAAAAGGTCTATACTTGTAGCAACTTTTCCAGACCTCAAAAAGACAAATAGCAGAATGAAATCTGTAAAATATAGCTAAGGGCATCGAAACATGAATAATGATTGTCCAGGCCCAGACACCAAAAAATTTCAGATGATCTGGCCTCACACCAGCCCTAGATTTTTCAAATGTGTTGACTGTCCAGAGTGCGATGTTGACTACAATCAAGAATGTAATCAACTCTTTACCTGGTTTCTCGTTCGTCGTCGACCTTCTCCTCCAGGCGATCTGAAAGTTGAGAAAAGTTTTAGTATACTTCTTTCCTATCATTTTTCGTGTGCTGCCTTTTTTACTCTGTTCATCTATCTATCTATCTCGTAACATCAACTAAGTTTCACCTTGATGAGCAAAGTTTGCATGGTACTTTGAAGGAGAGCGAGGAAGTCCAAGCCCAGAAGGAGACCCCATATAGGTCCTCGCGTCAGAATTCCACCAACAGCGCCAAAGAAGCTGTGGAGATAGACTCCAGCTTGAGCTGCAGCTAATAAAGTGGCGTCAAGTCTCGGTGGCTTCGTGTTCTTGTGTTCCAGATTTCGTAACTTGAGAGCCGCAGCAACTGCGGCTAAAGCACCTGCAATATTGAATGTAATTAGGAATAATAACCGTTAAGATGTTTTAAAAACTGTAATTGAATGACTAACCTGAGATTTGTATTGCAATTTCCAGGGCTGTGACTTGTTGAATAGCTATCTTTGGTTTAGAATCCTTCAACACGAAGAACATGATCAGACTCAGAACAGTTGCTGCTATTACCAGGATGCCACCGAACAGTCCTCTAAATAATTTAATCATCAATTGGAATACAATAAAATCAGCCATCACAGGTCGTTTCCAGGTTGAAAAAATTTTCCCAGATTATTAAAATAATAAGAAATCTCTTGATTTCTTTTGAAATATATATCTTTAAGAAAAACTTTCAAATCCCGTGAAATCCCTAGTATAAGTCCTTAAGATCTCTTGACATTTTTTTAAATTACTTAAAATCTCTTGAAATCCGTATTTATCTAGATTCTTTTGACTTTTCAATTCCTTCGAATTTTCTCCTCAATGATTTTTTTACTTTACAATAGGTGCTGTGATGACTGTAAAATGGAAAATAACTCTATCGTGGAGATAAAAATGACAATCATCACTAAAAATCCTGATTTACCTATGTGCACTGCCACAATCAATGCTAAGATGATGAAGGGACCGGGCAGAGAATTCATGTTTAGTGGTGATTCTTTTGTCCACTCGCTTCCACATTTCAAAGAGGATCACCGCGCAGATCAGGCTAAACTCGATCGTGCATGGAAATAGGAAAGGACTTGCATCCCTGAGAAGGGTTTTTAGGATGCCATCGTCACCCTCGTGCGCGTGTTCCAATTGAGCGATCTCATGCTGCGTTTCCTCTACCAGAGCCTGGAAATAGAGAATAAGGACTATCGGTGAGTCGGGGTTATCGACATAGCCCGAGGACATTTTAATTCCCGTCGTTTCGCTTCCTACCTCTTTCGATTCAAAAGTCGCTTCACAGTTTATTTTCAGACTGAGTTAAAAACATTTTTCTAAGACTCTATCAAATCTCCACCACGTACTTTACTCAAACTCATTCCTCAAAAGAAATTCAAAGTTAACTATATTTTATATATTTGTTATATTTATTTCGTTATCTGTAGTAGTTTTGTTCGCTTGTATTAAAAACTGGAGTGCATTTTCTAATATTGATATATTTTTTTTTTATTTACCTGCAACCACTCGCAGAGGTTTGTGGCGATCATGTGCATAAGACCCAATTTGGCAAGAGCTCCATGTTTAGTTAGCTCCAAGTTTTTACTATTTAAAAATATAAAGTGCATCTGAGCCATGACTAAGAGGAGTCTCGCGGCGGGAGTAATAGCTCTGAACGGTTCGGATGCTATTTCCGCACCAATTTGCAATCCGGTAAACACTAACGACCCAGCTCCAAACCCAACGGTGCCCAGTCGCAAACAGAAGCTACCGTATTGCTGAGCTTGGCGACGGTGGAAACGATTTTTGGCGGCTTGTTTGTACTCTGCACCTAGCTAATTGTCAAGCGGAAATGTCACGAGCAGGTAAAAAATAATTCTGGCTTTTATTTATAAAGATACTAATGATTTTCCGCAGATTATATCCACAGATAATATGCCCACACTGTAAAAAATGAAGTATCATCTTTTTTACTAAAACAGGAGTGAAATTTTAGATATGAAAACATGACAAAAATCATTTTTCCGTTTCAAGTTAACAAATGAAAAAAGTACGTATATTGATTTCAAAAAAGAACTTCAAAATAGGATTTAAAAAATGAACCCTAATTTTAAAAGAACTCTATTTTTTACAGTGCAGAAGGCATATAAAAGATTGCAATCTGTATAATTCCGTATATGATCTGAGGATCTACTTACATTGAATTGAATTCCTGGATTTTCTTTAAAAATGTATGACTCTTCTCTTTTAACGTGCTTGAACAGCAAATTTTTCACAGCCTTCTCTCTAAGTAACGTTGTGTACAATGTGATGAGAAAAGTTACACTCACTATATAAAGGTAGATATAAAATCCCTGAAAATGTTCCAACAAATGCTTAACTGAACCTATGATTGAAATGGAAATTTTTAAAATGATATATGATTGAAGCTCGTTTGGATATGTTTTCTGCAATTTTTAATTCGCTAAGCCTCGATACATTTAATGAAGTTTATTGATTGCAGGACGCAATATTCGGCTAAAATTGAGTTAATTCCTGAATCAAACTATATATCTATATTTTCACATCATTTCCATTCAGATTTCGATGAAAGTACGGCATTTTGCATCGTGTTATGCAAATGACTTTGAATGAAGGCCGTTCTTTTATGAAAAATGAGAGGGGGAGAGTGAAACCAAAAAGCAATATTTTTAATGATTTTCTTTTAGAATCTGATGCTTATGTAAACTAAATTTTTTCGAAAGAAGAGATGTTTGACTAAACTAAAACCTATTCTACTGTATATAGAATTTTTATGATAATTAAAACAGCCATTTGGGAATTTTATATTTTGTAAGTGCATATTTAGGACTAAATCATATTTTCTACTAAAAATATAAACTTACCTGTGCTAATATTGGGGGTACTTTTTGACTAACGCTTGCTGTTACAGGAATGGCTACACCAACCACTATTAACAATTTCGCATAAAGTGTACTTATAGTCGAAATAATTTCTGCGTGTTGCGCTTTATTGCCTTTTTTAATACGTGGGCGGTTTTGCACCTTTGTAGTTGTATGATTTCCTACAATGATACGATTCAAAGTATATTTATTTAGAATATTTCATGACAATCTAATAGCAATAGAAAGTAAGAGATTTTCTTCAATAAATAAAATATATAACCTTTGCCTTCTAAAGTGCAATGTGGAATGGTTCCTGAGTCTCTCGATGTTAATTGCAATAATTGTGCCCTGTCCAAGGGAGAAATTTGAGCAACATGATTATTCGTTGGTGGATTATTTATTATTTGGGTTGCTACATCTTGATCATGCATTAAAGTTGATGGCAAAGAAATGTTGCTTCCTATCCTTGACATTAGTTGCCTGAAAGAAATGTGAATCAAAATTATTTATTATTTTTTAAGTATTTATCATTATCTATAAATTTAAATCGAATTTCAAGAACTTTCAACCCTTTTTGATTCGGGCTAGCTTTGAATGGCAAAGGTATTTACTAAGTGAAACATTTGAGCTTGCACAGTTCTAGGAAATTGTGCTCGAATTCATTATTGAAATCCATCATAAATCTTTTGCATTGCAGGAACTATTAAGGTAGTTAACAAGCAGAAAATTTACTTTGCTTAATGAGAAATGTTTATGTACACGTTTTAAAAAGGTAATGTTATAAAAACTTGATTTATCATCATTTTGATGCGTTAACCAAGGGCTTGTTTTATAAATATCAACTCACCCTAAAAGAGCTCTTCTATGTTGAACAACTGCACTTAAGGTTACACTCTCTCGTCTAGGTATCGACGACATTCCTCGTGGTAGTGAAACGCAGTTCCTACCCTCAATATCGATAGTTAGATTATTGGAAAGAATTTGCGTAAAACTATCTGGGATAGACTGCACAACTGCACCATTCTTTCTTTCCAGACTGCAAATTATCGTAGAAAATATACGATCGATTGCCGCGCATAAACTTATAACTATACGAAGTTAATTCGCTGGAAAGTGATCGATCTGTATTGTTAGACTTAAAACTTGAGTAAAGTTCGCATCGAAAAAAGTTAAGCTAGCAATTGTGGGGTACTTACGGAGTAACTGTGTTATTCGCCATTTCACTTTTGCGCTCTGACTTCACTCAGTAAATGGACCTAATTATGGATGCTTGAGTTAAAAGAAAAAGAGGAAAAAAATTAAGAAAGGGTGGAGAAGAAACCGCAAAAGAAAGACGTGGAACATTTTCAAGTTTTTTGCATGAACCGAACGACTCGCAACAATCCTTTCCATTTATTCGGTGACAATGCGTCAAACTTTTCAGTTGGGAAGGCAACCTCGGTATTTGTTCGGTTACTCCTTCTGTCACCCCTTTCCTCTCTTCCTCACCACTCCGCTTTTCGCCCTTTCAAAGAACTTGGAAATTTATTTCCGGTAAATTCGGTTACTTTGAATTTCAAGCAGCGCACCACCCATCG
This sequence comes from Synergus umbraculus, assembly GCA_900474325.1. Taxonomy (NCBI): domain Eukaryota; kingdom Metazoa; phylum Arthropoda; class Insecta; order Hymenoptera; family Cynipidae; genus Synergus; species Synergus umbraculus. Next base: position 74,774 of record UCOK01000014.1, on the reverse strand, counting down.
CATCATTTACTTCATTTTTATGGTTTACCATTTCCAGAAGGCAATTTTAGATGATATGTAAATTAATTCTTCGAATTTAGAAAACTCCTATCCTATCGAAAATAGGTTTATTCGAAAAAAAAACAAATATAAATTAGAACAAAATATTTAGATTGAAGAGTTACTTTATATTTCTGTTTTTATAGCAGACAATATCTTGAAACAATCTTTCTTCTTTTCTTCTTTGCCACACTAAGAGAAAAATATACAATCCCGGGAGAATATTACCTGAATAGAACGATTTCAACACTGTTAGTGATTGCACTGATCGAAGATTCAGTCACACTTTTTATGTTAGTTAGTCGATATCGATTTGTTTATTTTTGACGTGGAAATGAAAAATGCATCCGCTGTAGAGAGAGAAAAGTAAACAGAATCGTCTGTTGCAAGAGAAATTAACGAGACGATGTGACATTCTGAAAAATATTTGTCTGCGTGAGTGACGAAATGTCAGAAAATGTACCTACTTTGAAATAATAAAATAAGGACATATAGCTCTTGAAAACTTTGATTCATTTATTAACAATCATTTATTATTGTCCAAATAATTGGAAGACAGTTTTAGACAATTTTATATTTAGCATTTTGGAAAAGAATTTTGGGATCACTGGTTTATTTTAGGTGGTGATCAGCTTTTGGTTTTGCAGTCTTATAAATTGTAACAAGTATCTACGTAGTTCGGGAGGCAAGTAGAGCATGAATCGATAATGACGCTGGTATTATCCAAGCGTAACGACGATTCAAAAATTTAGATCACGCCTGCTAAGAGCTCTAATTGTAGGTGCAGCTGATAATAGTCAGAACAATCATGCAAGTCACCAAACAATCTTAAATTTACTAAACAAATTTCCAAGTGTGCAAAATGTTTTTAAGTTCAGTGTCTTTAAATCGAATTTAGAAATTTATCATTTTTTCTGAACCACACAAATTTATTATAGTCTTCTATTGCCCTCTATATTCAGCTGAGGTACCTAATATCCCCTATTTTCAAAATTAGCTAAAGTACCCTGATTTTCAGTCAATATTTTCGTTTTTTGGGGCATGCTAATCTTTGACAAGGATTTTCTGGTATATGGTTATTTTTTCAACCTCTTTATCGCGGTTCAACAGAGCTAACTAATATCTCGAAAGTACTTTTGTGTCGTGTTTTTTTGAGAAAAAGGATTTCTTAGAGATGGGTGCGGCTTCTTTCGTGTTTCCTGTAAAATTCATTTTTTTGGTTGATAATTTCAATATTTAGTTGAAAATCCATTTTTTTAATTCAAAAGAATCCCTATTTTGGTAATATTTTGGGATTACTTTATTTCATCAGGACGTCTTTGAAAATGTTCATTTGCAAAAGAATACTATAGTTAAACATTTTCAGAAAGAATTTGAAACGAGATTGCTCAGAACTGAGCTCTTTTCTCGTGTCAGTAAAGCCTTGTACGATTATTCAAAACATGTGCAACATAATCTTTCAGGAGGACGCTTCTGGAATGAAAATCACTGCAGCTGGTGTGATAGCAGCACAGGTGAAAATTACGCAGGAGTTGAGAGAAACATGGAGGGTGATGGGCGATAGTGATGGATGGAGAAAGACAGGGGAGGTCGAACAGAGTGAGAAAGAGGAAGAGATGCACACAGACAGACAGAGAAGAGGTGCTTCACAGTCAGGCAACCGGAAGCGAGTTCGCCGCTCATCTGCGTCAGCCCTAGTTCAGGGGCGGGACCAGGGAGAACCGGAAGTGCCCGGATATGAGTTTCCGGCGCGAACAATTTGCAGCGCGAAATTGAATGATCGACTTCGATAACCGTCGCGACTGTAGCTAACGTTGAAATCCTGATGAGCTCCGGGTGTCCTAGGGAGCACAATTACGACGATTTGCCATTATCGTCATTACCGGGAAGAGTCAAAAAAATGTCAGGATTGCCGACGCCTGGAGAATCTGAAATTTAATCACTATGCTAAAATATGCGAAATTAAATTTGAATATTTAAGGTTGATAGTAATCCTAGTTTAGGATTAACTGGCCAGTTGAGGAAGGAACAATATACCTATTGTTTTTTCTTCTATTGTTTAAAAAATTCCCATTCCCAGATTTAATAATTGTTAATTTATGAAAAGGTGAATAATCAAGAGGATGCGGTGATTTCTGGGGTGAAATTGACGGTATTGCGAAACACGTTTGACACTGGGTACGAGCGATATTTACACTACAGTAGGCGCAGCCGACGGCACGTACCAATTGCTTTCGATCTCCCTCACCGTTTACAAACTGAATTTTGCTATCGAATCGAGCGTGCGCTTTTGCATTTTTCCTTGCCACGTTGAATCGGGTCAAATACTCTTTTCATGCAGTTCGCGCGAATCTCTCATCATCACCCTCTCGTTATTTGTTCATTCTCTCATCGCCACATCGTGTACCTTTTTCGTTTTAGCAAACAACAGGAAGTACTCGGTCATAGCACTTCTTTGCGAATATGTCCTGCACTGCGAGCACTTCTAAAAGATTTCCATTCCTCAAGGATTCACTTTTATGCTAAACAAAAATGATCCTTTTATTTCAAATTGGATGATTCTAGAGCTATTAATTGGACAAAAATATGACGACTTCAATAATCAATATTCGAATACATAGAGGGTGTTTTTTTAATATTGTACCTATATATGTGTTTTTGTTTCCTTTTCTGATAATGGAAATATGAATACAGATGGTGAAACGAATTCTGCTTACAGGGAAATAGTTGAAAGGGGGTTGAATAGGAGAAGCAGAAGTATGTTGAAGTTTGAAGGAGGAAGAGAAAGAGGACGATTGGGATTTCAATTGCCAAAACGCTTGGCTGGATACGCGAGGCCATTTTTTAAACAACGATCTACTATAACTGAAACTCGGCCTCGTTCAGGTAGCGATTGAGTTCTCCCCTATTGTCGTTCATTCCTCGTTCCATTGGTCGATTCTATTGGAAAATTTATTCCAATATTTTCAATTAAAGTTAGACAAAGCCTCATTGGATAACGCGTTAACACTCTAGCAAGCTAAAAATAACGAAACACAGTCGAATGATCGGCGTAATACACGTAACTTCGTTCTGGACACTGCACACGGCCTGATACACAACGTGCGATTTCACTTGAACATCGTTCATCCATCGACTGCAAAAATTGAGTTTTTTTTTTTTCACTGGTGAAATGAAATGACGCGCATTCAGGGGGTGTAAAGTACCGGATTCCATTTGAGAGGTGGAAACGTCAAACGCTTGAAGCGCCACTTTTTTCGGAAATTGTTTTTTCGCGATAAACGAGTTTCGGAACCGCCGACTGCTGCGAGCGTTGATAACTGTAAAACGTTATAAGATAATTAAATATCGCTTCATATTTTATTATCTTATGCAGTGGATTGGATTGAGTTCGCATTTTATGAGATGAAACAATACAAAGGAAATCATTAATTAATCTATGTGTATTGTGTACAGTATAGTAAATATTAAATTTTTGCTGTGTAGACCTGATTAATATAAATACTGTTTGTTTAAATGAATTTCAAAAAGGGAACACCCGGTGTAGTATTATAGGTAGTGTACATATACGTGAACCTGGCGCACAATAATTAGATGCCTGCCAGAATGGCCGCAGATGTCACGTGCTTGTCGAGTAAGCTGTCAACCCCCGTTAACGCAGGAGGGACGAAGAAGGAGAGATATGTTTGATGATTTGGGGGGTGGTATGGCAGGGAGAGGCTCACGAATGGAACAAGTCATAACTTGATTCGCTTGGACATTTCGATTTCATTAATAAGTAATACTACGTCCCATCAAAAGATCTCATCGGTAATTCTGAAGGACAAATTCTCCAAACTCTCGCGATAAAATAAAAATCAACTTGAAAAAATGCTTATTATATTGAACACACATTTAAAATGATGTTCAGCGATATCTAATTTAAGAAAAATTGACAGAGTACATATTTATATAAAACTAAACTTTTATTAGATTATTTTCATTAATGCATTCAATTTATATACATATGAAAATCATTTATTTGTACAATATATAGGATTAAGCATTCGAGATAGAATCGATCTCGAAAATTCCCATTCTTCTTCTGTATATAGGACAAAGAATACCTATTTACATAATTATATCTTTTACGTTATTACGCAACGAAAAGCATTGTATATATATTTTAGTTGCATAACGGTTAGTATTTCGAGTTGCGAAGGTTTCTTATTAGTAAAGGAAAAAGCTGTAGGGAAATTGAATAAAATTCTCAAGGTATTTTTGTATTAATTTATAAACAATCAATTTGAAATTGTTTTTTAAAATAATGCGTCAAAATTGAGATTTTTAAAACTGCTCAAACCTTCAATTTGAAAGTATTGTGTGAAATTTTCACTTCGAAAACTAAATGAACCTTTGAAATTTGAAATTTCATGGAAATTCAATACTTCCTGTTCGAAAACTAATGAGATTTGTAATCGTTTACGCATCCTGCATATTAAATGTTTTCTACATTTTCGACTGTGATTGATTTCTCGAATAAATTCATATCGTGTCCTCATTGTAAATTTTCACTGAAAAAAGTTAATAATCGGAGCGGAAATTGTATATAATTTGTGAAACTACGATTACTGAACAACTAGGTGGGAATGACGAAGCCAGGGGATAGGAAATACAGGATGATCGTAGCAGATCCAGGCCACAGTTGTGTCTGGCAACCTGGTTGGTTTGTTGCTCGTATACACGGATTACGCAACAGTTGCCATCTGTAGCTTCTTTACAACGGGTGCTCTTTTCAAATTGTAAACAGGAAAAATTCATACAAATAATTGCTTCATTTTTAATTTGGAAACTTTCATGAAGTGTTAACATTTTAAGTATTGAATCTCATACATGTAATTAAATTCTATTAATTTTTATAATAAATGTGGTTTATATTTTCTTATCCATAATAGTACCAGAACAATTAAAAATAATTTGCACTGACGGACAACGTTTTTGAAACAACAGCAGTAGAGTAAATGAGTTGGTTGATGTGCTGGAAATCTGAACAAAGAAAAGAGGATCAACGGGATGGGGACAATGAGATGTTTTTTAATTATAAACAAGAAGTCCATTATGAGCGAAGTGGCGCGATTGGTTTTTCGTTGGAATCGAGTTGACTAGACTATACGTGAGGATAGCCATCCGTTTCCATTGATCCCAAACTGCACAATGGAGGAAGTTCTATCGCAACACCATTATTTCATTCCCCGTCATTCGATTCTGTGCTTGGGCTCTTCGTGGGAGCTCGTCTCAATCCTTGTCCAATTTTATATAGGCCTATGTATATGGCTTTATCAAAGAGCATTCACTATTGAAAAACTTGCCGCACCGATGACCATAATCGGTCCAATTTACGTGCTTCAATATTTATTTAATCATGAATGTTTTTAGATAATAAGATATGCTTTGAAACTAAAATTTCTACTTGAATTTAATGAAAATGCCATGTAATCAACACATAAACTGCAAGTAGTACGAAATGGTTTGAAAATTAACAACAGGTGCTCATTCATTTATGCCTGTCTATTTGAAGTTATCCAATTTCAAGAGAACGGTGATAAAGTTTGTTGGAAATAGTGGAAACAGATTGAACTGATTCATGTTGCGAGTGTCCATTAATTGCTAATATGAGGAACTTTAAACTATACACGTTCCATTGATGTTACAAATTCAAATTTACCAGTTCGCAGAATTCAGTGAGCCATTAAAATTCGCATATTGCGAAAATTCATTGAGCGAAATTTGAACATGCTCACGTTATGCCTATCAGCAAGTTATAGACAATTGTCATTGCGCCTTGTTAGAATGCCAAGCGTGGCGTTCGCTACGATTTTCAATAGCTCACTATAGCTTCAATCAAATGAGGCACGATGCTGTCTTTCATGTGCCCAAAGTCTCCCATGGTCGATTACCTCGTGATCGACAGACGATTTTCATGGTATTGATGGCACGTGTTAATTATATTACGATTTTTCTGCCACGAAAAATTCAAACGATGATGCTTTATTAATATTGTTCATACATTCATTATTGTTCGTTATTAATATTGTTCATTCATTCATTGTTGTTCTATATTAATATTGTTTAATTAATCAGAAGTGCGAGAAAGTTAAAAAAGACATGTCTGACTAAAATCGCATGTTACTACTGAAACGTCTGACGAGAAAGTTTCGTACTACTGAAAATGAAGCTTTGCAGTAAAATAAATTATAGGTATTAAAAAGTATCAAATTTCCTTTCCTAAATTGCTAGTTAAACTGCGTTCCAACCTTGTTTTTTTGTTTTGGAAGTAATCTTCTCTCTTTACTGCCAAATTAGTTGAGTCATTATAATCTGCTTAAATTCCTCCATAATCGTTAATTTACTCTTTATTAGGACACAATTTATTGCGGAATTTGAGGTTTAATGAATAGTTAACGATCGAGTTAAAAGTGCATAAGTCAATGCAGAGTGTATTTGCAATAAATGAGCGTATCGTGGATCGTAAAACCAGAAAATTGCCACGCTTATGCATTAGCGTAGACTCAATATAATGCGAAATATGTATATTTAATGAAATGTAACGCTACTCGGTATAATATGTAATACTTCTCATATGTGTAGATAATTTTCAAAATGGAGCTTATGGCAAACATAAAAGCGACTCTACAAAAATATTATTCACCATTTCATAAATTGGATTAGAATCCTCTCGTGCATGTTGAGGTTTTTCATTATAATCAAGAAAATACATTTCCAGAGCACAAGAAACACAAATATTTTTAGAATACAAGTTTTAATGAAATTAGTTTGCATAATAGATTAAGTACACAATGTTCAGTAAATCATGAGCGGAATATCTTCTGGCCTAAATTAACAAGAAATTAATTTTAAAATTCTAAAGCTTTTCTTCGCGGGTCTTATTCGTAGATTGTAACTACACCTTTCGAAGAATTGTGTCTCCAATCATAAAGAGTTAAAATAAATACAACTTTTACACTATTTTAAGTATATAGGAGAAATAAATATAATGAAACTTAAAATTATTGAGTGAGTTTTTTAAAAGTTACTGCATAGGAAAAGCAAACTATACTATTTGCGCAAAATTAGCAATTATGAAGCATAAATTCTAATTTATAGTCTACTGAGTGATATCTAAAGGATGTCATGAGAGCTACTGAATATTTAATTAATATGGAATTAGTCTTCACTTCTCAGGTTAATTGGCCTTGCACTTTCCCTACGATCCAGGAAACGACGTTCGTGTTGAGAACATTTAGACCAAGCAAACGTGAAGTACGTCGGTAATGGTAACGATTGGCGGAGGAAGGTAAGCAACTAAGGATAGTACGAGGTAGCAAGCATCACTCGAGGTCTGCTTAGAGGTTTGCTTAACTTGAGATTAACTTGAGGTTAATTCACTTAGAAGGAATTGGCCTCGGGTTAGGCACTGCCACAGGCTGCTATTAGTATCACAAGTCGTATTAGTATTAGTATGAGTATTAGTATTAGTATTAGTATTCGTATCAGCATTAGTATTAGCATTAGTTAACCAACCAATGCATTTACTCTAAGAATTTGATCGACACTTGCGAAATTGAATCTTTTCAGAATTAAGTTTTCTCTATTTCTAGGTTTCTTGTCTCTGGAATGAAATTATTAAGTACTAATGACTATAAATCCTGAATATTGTTTAATATATTATAAATACAGTATACATGTAATCATACCTGCAATAACGCTGACATTTCTATAATCTTAAGTTTTTTACATCGAATTTGAATTGTTATACAATATTCTGATCCTAAACTTAAATGGTATATTTAATTTATATAATAGAAAGGACAACGTACATACAGTTATACTTTTTTTTACATTGTCGCTGTTGGCTTCACAGGTGTAAAAATCCCACGACGAAATGGTTACAGATCGTGCAAGTTTCGTCGACAACGAACCAGATTTTTATAACGGCTCGCGTGTCACGAAACCTGGACGTCTGCGTCCAATTTCACTCCAAGTCCCGTTTTGTTTCACTATATTTTCCTCCTTGCTAATTATCATCTCCCTTTGGTAATTGGGACACTCTTCTGGAAGAATAGGCAAAGCATTATTTTGTCTCTAAGAGAAAGCTGCATTAATTGAGGTAAATGTTAAATTATACCTGTATCACAAATGTTAGATTCGAACATAAAATAGCTGCAATAAATATTGGGAAGTTTGGAAAAGGAAGTGTATAAGTTTATTTTTTTATTGTAAAACTAAAAAGTTTAGAAGTAATTTTCTGAACTAAATAATTTTATAACATCTAATTACTATCTTCGCATATTTCTTCATTATTTCCTCGATTATTTCAATACGATAATCTATTTCGTAGACGAAAGCCAAGATTGAAATTTAAAACCAGGTTGACTATCTGTTTAATGAAAACCTTTTGTAACTTTATACCTATACCAGCTGTAGAAATGTTTTCTTTTAGGTAAATAACGTGGTTTGAAATGAATGAAGGTGTTAAAGGACTTGTAGTTTTAAAAGGCGAGTTGATCAAAGTGTTAGGTAGCTTTTTGGAGAATATTTAACGTCGTGAAAATTTATTCAGTTAATGCAACGAGTACGTTTCTCGTGGGTTCGCTTTCTAGCGTCTCTCTTTCTCTCTCTTTTTCTCTCTCTATCTTTCACTTAGCGAGTGAAGAGGGTCCCCCTCTTTCGTTTTCTCTCTTCATACATGATGAAGTTGGCGTGGCAGATTTTTCCGATATTTTCTCGTCCACTAATAGGAAGGCCCGTCAATTGCGCTTTTCACAAAGCTCTTCCCGTGCTTTATCGCTAGCTTTTCTATAGCAGAAGAATTTCATTGAAGAGTATGAGAGGATCCGAATGTGTGCATAGTGCACACCTAACGCTCTCATGCACTAAATACTTGTGCGTACAATGCGTAATGCTCGGAACAGGTTTTAGCTCTATTATACAATCCTGTCATCGGATTTAGATGCAACAATAAACTTATCGTAGGTCCTCATATAACTATGTATTAATGCTCATATTACTATTTTGTATGTAACTGTTCAAATATTTAATCACGAATAATTCAGCAAACCTAAGTATGCAGAAAATAGTGTCTAAGTAATCTGTTGACCTGCGTTTCTCTACACCGAAGAGAAGCACAATAGAGAAGTGGCTGCGTCAGTGGTAGCGTTTCGTAATTATGTTAAGTGCAGCATAGATGCATGCGAACTGTTTCTATCAAACTAAACTACCGCATAGTTGCCAACAGTAGTTCACTACGAGAAAGGGAGTGTATTGCAACACGGCCTATAACGCTGTTACGGAATAGAGCAACCCGCCCTTGCGATCAGACGGTAACTATGTCTCCGAGGCATATGTATTTCATGCTATAAACCTATATCTATACCTACATCTATTATATATATATATATATATTCATCACCCCCATACTGAATATAATGACAGCAGCCGTACAAGTGCCACCTCCAATTTTCCCGGTTTATATACCTGGAGTTATTGAAGAAGAAAATATGTCGTTGCCCCAACAACATATGCAATCGTTACTGTCAAATATGGAAACAGGAAATATTTCTCCAGGAATATGTTAACTTTTTTCTAAAAAATATCACAATTACAGTAAACAGGTCGATCGCAGATATGAAAAGAAGAATTATGAAGCCAATTTACTTTTTATGAAACATGTGTTATATATCTGAAAAAATATACTTTGTTTGACATAATTCAGCTTCTACTACTTGGAATATCGTATTTTTAAGTAGAAAATACTTTTTAGATCAGACAAAAATATTTACTTACGATATACTGGACTGCTGAGGCTAAAACACACAAATTATTTAAGTAGAAAAATCAATTTGTAGCCAGCCATGTTTCTTAAGGTGGGAAATTGGGTAAAATCACGGTGGCCTGGTAAAATTTGGAAGTAAAAAGATCAATAAATATATAAATATATGCCCTTGCCAAAATATGTCATAATCAGTGAAACTAATTATTGTAATATGTACTAGGTTCGTACTACTGGTATTTTAAGTAGAAAAAGTAGTTAATGTCAGCCAAATAAAAAACGAGCTTCATTACTGGCTAGAGGGTGTATTATAAAAGTAAATTAAGAAAATAAAACATTAATTTCCATTAATATATATCTGTTATCCGGTTCCAGGAATACGGAAATAGAATATTCGCCTAACGCTAATTAAATTTCAGTCTTAGGTTAGTGCAATATTTAATCCAGTATAGTCGATAAACCGTGTGACACCTGATAGTAACGCTGTTATGCAGGTTTGTTATGAAAGAGCATTACGCCACAGCACTTTACGTGATTAAACGAATTTACATTGATACGGTAATCTGTGTAACGGATTTCATCGTATAACGGATTTCATCATAAAAGGAATTATTGACTGATACAATATACCCATTGCACGTAGAATTGTTTGGCGGATAATTGAAATATCACCTAAATTAAACAGGAAGTACAAGAATTTTAATGAAAATTAATTTAGGTTGTTGTTAATTGTCCTGATTTTTAAGATGAATAGCGAATTTTATTCATATAATATTATTAAAATTGTTTCAATTGTTTCAAGTAGTGGGAGCTGCGTTCATAAATTATTCAGTAGCAATCTGAACGATTTATAGAAAAAAAGATACCGTTTGCCCTGTCGACAAGCAATTAGCACATTATTACGGATTATCTTTCTTGCTCCCCCGTTCTTCAATATCGTGAATGTCGTCAAGACATTTTCCCCTTCACTTTCCTCCATCATACCCACGCTTACCTCCGATTTTAATTATGGCTTGAGTGCCAGAAGGAGTGAGTGTCTGTACGAGAGGTGCAGAATTTATATGCTTAAGTCAATATCGCCCGCGGGCAATGAAACTTGGACTTCGTTACACTCCGGTTTCACCGAAATGGGTCGGTTTAGTGAGATTTTGGTAAGTCATCCAAACTTTCGAAACTGCTTCCATTAGAGAATATGCATCCAGAAAATGGATTTCGCAATTGAGTAGCCGAAAGTTAAACAAAGAAAAAAGCGTATCGTAAAATTTTTTAAATCTTAATTCCACGTTATTCAGAAAAACAAATGTTCCCAAAAAAAAAAAAATTAATAAGATTGTAAAGTATTTCAGAGTACTTATTGTCTACAATATGCAAATCATTATAATACACGAGTAAGATTCTGCAAGAATACGTTTACAGTAGCAGAAACTAATCATGGACAGTTTTCAGTAGAAATAGACATTTTAGTCAGACAATGTAGTCATACATTGGCGTTTTCGTGATTTTTTGCCGTACTTGCTCTACTTATGTAATTCTAAGTAGAAAAGGGTATTTATAGTCAGACATGCGTTTTAAGCATGAAATACTTTCCTTTCACAGAAAATTAGTGAAGAATTCAAGAATTTACATACCTAGTTGTGTTTTATCAAGAAATGTGGAAATAATTTAATAATTATGTAGATGATTTGGGTTCAATTAGCGTGTTCTAGCCTGCATTGCTCGGCGTGGTATTCAGCGAACAACGAAGCTTCTGTATTTCGCGGCAGACAAGCACGTATATCAAATAATTTGATTTCAGTCTAAAACGTCAATAACCATGTCAAACCATTACCCGTACGAGGCCCCAGGGTGGATGGATGGATGGATGGTTGGTTGGTTGGTTGGTTGGTTGGTTGGTTGGTTGGCTGACTCGACGGATGGACGGACGCTCGCGCGCGCGACTTTAACCGAGTTAGCAAACAACTCATTTAACGAAATTAGGGTACCCAGCGTCGCTTAAAATCGGAGAAATAAAATTACCTTTCCTGACAGAAGGGTGTCGAACGTACTTGGCTCGTGGGGATGGAGAATGCTGTTGAAGTAGTACCGTCAGCCAATGTTACCATTTCAGACAGAGACTCTACCAATTATTAAAAAAAGAGAGAAAAATATGAATATTCAGTGACGAATTTTAGGGGAAGGTATCGATTCTAGACAACTACGCAGAAAAACGCTAGAGGGCTTTATTCTACTTGAAGGTTTTTACGAAAGATATTTAAAAAATAGAATTTATGAGATTCATTAAAAATTGTACAACAGAGAGTTATATCTGAAAATTATATAGACAAGATATTCTTAGTGTTTAAATAGAACTAGTTTAGAGAAACTACTTCTTAAAAAAAAATAAAATAAATTGTTCATTCAATAAAATGGTAAGCTTATTATTGATGTCAAAGTGACGTCCAATGGTTAGTTGATTAGCCAGCAGCGAATGAGTTAACAAAGTCAAACTCCGTCGTATTTAAATCGCGAAGGAAATGTCGTCGGCTCGGCGTCGTGACGTCAAATGTCGCTAGGCAAAACAATGTGCATCGCGGCTTCCGTTTCAGATATGATTGTGGGAGTTGTGGGTACAAAGCCTATGTACAAGAAGTCTATACATATAACCTATACAGGAGCAGGTATGTGGTTTATATACATGAGACGTCCTGCACAATATCCTATCTGACAGCCCTTCCTCTCCGTCCCGTCGTTCTAACGTCATTGTACTGAAAATGTTGTTAAACCAACTTCGAACTGCACTCATTTCTATTTAGACGTTCATTGGCTCGCGCTTCACCCTATTTTACGGAAAATTCGAATTATTTCAACTTATTCCTTATCTTCCATGTTATTTTACAATTTGAGAGTCACACATATCAGAATGTTCAATATCAAAGTTAATGTTAGAAAGTTTGAGAAATAAAGTGAGTTAGTGAATTTACTGAAAATAAATTTCTGTGGCCTTCAACCATAAAAGAATTTATTCGAACTTTTAAGAAATATTTACAATGAAAAATGATATGCTTGTGTAAATAAGAGATGTTAAATCGTATATGAATACGCCACTGTTTAAAAGCATTTTTAAGTTGAAAACTAATATACATTTCGCACCATTTAAAAGCACATAAATAAATTATAAAAAAAGGAAACAACGCAGAAACTCTTCGTATATATCTATGAATAAATTTCACTGAGAAATGTTAAATGACATTCATTATAATTCAAAATAGAAAGTTTTATTTGCAACTTTAAAAAAATTAATCTAACTTCAAAGGACTTTGTGAGTGTAGTAGCAAAGCTACGTCACTTGAAGAGCGAGTCTTGGTGAGAGGTAAGGACGTGAGTTGGAGGAAAGAGCAGAGGAAAAGAAAAAAAGACCAGTCTGTAGACAGAAAATGTGAACTTTTCTGCACGATGTGAAAACTTTTCACACATTTCCCGCGCGTACTTAAAACAAAAGAGAGACAATTGAAAAAGGCAATTATTATAAGTATCAAGAATGTATTCCTTGGTATTCAATACATTTACTTATATCATTTAAAAGTAAACACCTTAAATCATCCCATTTTCTCACCCCGTTTTCAACTGAACAAGTTTCTAAATTATAATTAAAAACTTTCTAGCTTTAATTAATTGCAAGATGATGAAAGCACATAATCTATTCTGCTTAAACACTGTTTACGAATGACTATTTAATGCATAATTAAAAGGGAAGTGGTAAATAAAAGTTATTGATTCCAATAGGACGCTATATTGGCTATGTTAAAATGCAAATGAACGACACCTTAGCGTATATTTGACTTGGAATCGACTTGGTCTCCATAAGAAACCACGCTGCGGATAAATTTCCTTTTATCGACAGTTTACTGGATGCAATATACAGGGTGGTTCGTGCATTTCGAGGCGTTTGACGAGCAGGTTTATTTACTATGAGGTGGCGAAGCCAGCAGCATCGATCCTCATTGTCGCCTTTCTCCTATTTTCTTGTCGCTCCAATGGAACTCTACAAAACTCCCCCCCTTTTCTTACATCCATTTCACCTTTAAACTTGCCTCCCCCCCCCGCTACTTCTCCCTTAAACTTTCCTATCTCTTGTTACTCCTGTGCTCACTCATTACCCACACAGGGCCTAAAGTCCGTGTTTCTTATTTAATTAAACTTTCCAATTCAGACAGTAATGAATTTAGATATCCTGGTACGTTATCCGCTTGTCGTTATCCTGATACTTTAGACTTTAAAACTACTTTCAAAACATTGTCACTGTCTGCTAAAAATTAACTTTCTAAAGATCAATTTGAAAGGTCAGTACCAATATAAGGATAAATGTATGTGGTTTTTAGTGGGTGAAAATCTTAAATGCTCGGAAGTGCAGATCCTTCCAATATTTAGAATATTTAATTAATGTAAAAAGATCGGCTAAAAATTAAAAGCAAGAAATATATATTGCCCGTAAGTTTTCCACTTGAATTCGTTTAGCAATGAAGAAAAGTCATAAAAAGTAAAGGGAATGGGATAAATGAGTGAAAAAGAGAAAAACAGCCAAGCTTTACTTTGAACAGGTTTTACGACGTTTCACGTAAGAGGATCGTAACCTATACTTGGACCTGATAACGAGCCTCAGGTTACGAGTTCACACATACATTCAACATTTATAGCTTACGAAGTGTGGTCAAATGTACATGTACTGCGATGAGTTTTGCTAATAAAGAATGAATGATGATTATATTATAATCATCTTTATGATATTTCAAATACATGCTTGTTTTTAAGTTATTAGCATTTATAATTATTTAAAGACACAAATCTACTTTCGAGTCTTTGTACAAATATTTTTTAAATCACCATTTTCTTATCTCTAAGAATATACCTAATTCATTCCCATGATAATTTCTCTTTTGAAGTTGAGAATTCGTTATAAAAAAATGTAATAAAACCATATTTTCCGGAGTAAACTCGTTTTCATATTAAAGTTTCGCGAAAAGTAAACTGATTTCAAGTTTATGCAGTTATCGCATAATTGCATTGAGCTCAGCGTAAAAAAGCTATATAACTATTTTACCTTTTATTGAATCAAAAGTTCGAACACTATTAGGTAAGTGTAATTACGAAAGAAGAATATGATCAATAAAGTGAATGAAAAAAGAATTTAAGAGTTTGATACAAGGATTATATTTTTTTGTGAGGTAATAAAGTAAGATTATAGGTTCATCTCTTTCGTTCTTGTTTTTTTCTGTTTGCTTTCACAGAGAAGTCTAAGTTATAAGCACGTTGAAAACATCTAAAATATGAAAGTTAATAAGCCGCTTCATCCAGTACTCTTGTAAACTGTAGAAAACTACTTCGAATTCAATTCTTTTCTTATAGATTTATAGGAGAAATGTCTAAGAAAAGTTGATGAATTTATCATAATTTAAAAAAATGTTGTAATTTAATTTCTAAAAAGAAATGAATAAAGATGATGAATATGAAAGAATTTAATAAAGTTCGCTCAGTATAAATGATAGATTTTTTTTCAGTAGATGAAAATGAATGACACACTTCTTTAGAATTTCCATACCTGTAAATAAATATTTTATATTATAATTAGGCAAAAGTCTCTGTGAAAATGTATAAAAATGTAAAAGATCCATTTTCTTTGATACTTTGCAAACGAACTGTAAAGAGATGCAAATGAGGACTAAGAAAAATGCAGTCTCAGAGAAAATGCGAAAGAACTAACGCAATCTGAAACCCTAACTTTCTTTTCCCTCTTAACGTAACAAGTTCGTGGTTTCTGACTCCACTTTCGAAAAATCCTACCATTCAAAATGCTCATTCAATTTCACATGGAGGATAAAATTCACGTCACGTTCGTTCAATTATATATTGAAGTTCTCTTGGGATCGAATGCACTTCTAGGTTCTTATAATGGCACGGAAATTATATCAATATAAGTACTTTCCGATTTTATTTTAGCTGATCTCATTGGAAAGACTACGACCGGAAATTTCAAATTAATAAATCATATAAAAAAGACGAGGTTATTCCCCTATCATTTTATCGAATATAATTATTCTATGCATGAGAAATTATCTTTCGCATGTTCATAAAATGAACTCAAACTATTATTATTATTAATAAATAATATCAACAATTTAAATATAATTGTGTAACTTGGGACAATTTTTGTGTGAGAGTCAATTATTTAAATTGACATCCCGCTTTATTTCCAAGAGAAATTTACAACTTTATAATGTTCATTTCTCCATAAAGTTATCTTCTCACTATTAATACTTCTCGCACCTTTTTTTTATATTACTGACGTATTGAGTTCTGCTTGGTACTTAGTTCTTCTTCCAACCCTGTCGACTTGCAAGCACCTATAATTAAAGTTCCCAAGAACTTAGATTGGCGAGAATTTTATAGTACACTTGGATATGAGAGCTAGAGTGAGAGAACTCATCAAGGAAATAAGATAATAAGGAATAGTAGAAACACTTTGATTTAATTTTAAGAACTTTTAAAGCCTTTTCTAATTCTCAAGTGATGACAAGAACCATCAGATAAGACCGAAAATTTATTACAGACTTTGGAACCTTAATCAAGGCGAAAAAGTTTTCGAATTATTCTGCATAAAAAATTGAACAAGTAATAAATAAAATCTCTTAAACCCCAATAAAAGTCTGATCTCATTTTGGACTTTTAAAATATTGTCCGCTTTTTCTTAGCATAGGGCGGCATTGTCGTCGCATAGGATTCACCCCTGAGGGCGTTGAATGCGTTTCCGTTAACTCACCTAACTGAAATATTGTTCCGGTAACGAGAATCTATGTTCCAGCAAAAGCAATACGTATACGGTACGATAGGCGCGGAATCGGTATGGGGATGGTATGGGGCGGATGCATGGGAGCTTATCGGGATCAACGATCATTTACTGCTATTTTATCCGGGTGGGAAGCTTAAACGTTAATTTTTGTGAATAATATACAGAGCTTGCACCAGCGTTTACCAAATTTACGTGCTTGCAATCGCTTTTGGATTTACCTACAGGATTCAGCGGAATTCGAGCATATACTCACACGTGATCCTCATCGCGGATTCTGCTAGTTTATTCACAGACTCGATTACATAACTTTTCAGTTCTCGCTTTTCGCGGTTGTCGTTTTTCGCTTCTTTCAAATTTAAGTAATTTTTTATGAAGACACGAATAGTAAAACCTCACAAAGACCAACATGATCCTTTCTTCTATCTTATGATACTGACACTATATTAGTTCCTAAAATTCCTGAACTTCTAAAACTGATGTTTTTTAAGATCTAAGATAAATGTAGACAATTGTCCTCCCTTCTATTAGTGAGGCCTCTTAGGAGGGTCGTCTTTCGAAAAGAATTAAATTTCCTCTTAATAGAGGGTAGTGATCGCGAGGCTTTAGGAAACAACTGGCCATAAAATTAGAGAGAAAGCCTTGAAAGGAAATAAAATTTTATTTTATTTGCCGGAAGGCAATTCGACTCGCAACGTCGCGTCGCGCTGCGCCATGGCATCTCTCTTGAGCCTATACATCCATATTCAACACCATCATGCAAAGCTACATTGGAGAACGTGCAGGCCAGATTCACACGTACGACCGGGCCGCCCACGAAAAGGTACATGGAGACATTTGCGCGTGCAGCTGAAATCACATCGGGTAAATACCCGGCTATATAACGGGTGTACATAAAGGAGAGCTTACATGGGGCATGAAGAGAAAATCGAAAGCCGGCTAGCCGAGGTAATAGGGCATAACCATCTGCCGGTAAAGGGAAAATCGGGGAAATCTCTTTCGCCGAATGTGGCGGACTATCAGCGTATGTATGTTATATAATATATACAGCAGACGCCGCGCAATGCATATCAAATCTTCTAAGCCATTTGCATCAAGTCCAGTATCCACAGTCGAATGTTCCAATTACCCCCTCAATCTCAATCCTAGGGTTCTTCCTTTTTCCGGTTGACTGTCCGCCATAAAAAAAAGAATAAGATGTATAAAGATCTTGTAGTAATGGTTGGTTCGTGGTTCTTTTGAAGAACCTATTTGCAAGACGAACATTCTCCCTGTTTATCATAATTGTTCAGTCTCGAATTATAGCTGTTAATTTTCAAGTGACGTATTTTTTATACTTTTCCAAATGACGTTGTTTCCTGTTAATGGTGCACTACATTTTAGGAATGCTTCCTTTTGATTCAACGACGTCGTAAACTGGCTTGGCAAATTTTATTCTTTGGATAGTGCAGATGCGATGTTGTTTTAAAAGCTGTGTAGTAAAAAAGACATGTAAAATCTTTGGGTTTGAAATGCATCTTTCTCGTGAAAATACTTTTTTTATGCGAGAGAGGAGCTTTAATCATGTCAAATTGTTTTAAATGTGCACTTGTATTTACATATCAGAAATTTGCATTAAAGTTTTCTTTAGCCTGAGGTTTTTTCATATTTTCTTTTACAGAAAATATTATTTTATCAATTTTACATCAATATAAATTTATTTTAAAACTTTTTTGAGTCGCCCAGCTCAGTAAATTATAGGGAATTACCGCTTCCATTAAAAATGCAAATAGAATGAAAATATACATGCAAAGTTTAAAATAAAAAACTCAGCGCAAGCAAACTTAAAGAATTAACTTTCTGCTCGTCTGGCTGGGTGTAAGTGGAACAGCACAGTATGACGTCAGGCAGTAACATGCGGCGGTAAAAGATATCATTCTCTTTCCGGCTTGGTCACAGAGCAGGTTTAGATCCGCAAATTGTGACCGTATGCATAATAAGTATGTAGATGTCCTAGTTAGACACTCATAGTAGGCAATTTCGCTCTGAGAAATTTTAATATGTAAAGCGTTTGTTACTAAGAGAGAATAATTATTTCCAAGCGTATGTAAACATCTGCGTGTTTTTTATAACCAAAAGAGATGAAAAATGATATGTGAGAAATTAATTTTAATTATTTAAAAATAGAGATGTAAGGATTAACAATAATTGAAATTGGTAGAAAAGTATTATCCCAAAAGAACTTGGTTCTGAAAAGCAAGTAGATACAGGTAAGCTGGCGTCAGACTTCGTGCTTATAAATTTCATCAAAGAACCGGAAACCTTGACACAATATTACGTTCAAAATATGCTCATATTATAAAAGGTATGAAAAATTACGAAATGCAGAAAAAGCTCTTTTTTTATAAAGATGGATAATCTAATACTTTATTTTTATTTACAGCTTTCTGTAATTAAATTCCGATCCAGCTTTACTCAAGTAAAATTATATTTATTATAAAATAAACTAATTTGTTACAAAAAACGTTATATCAGCCAGATTGAAATTTTGCAAGTATTCCAAATTTCAGTAGAGATCTTTTTCGAAGACTGAAACCTTTTCTATGTACAATATCAGGAAGTAGAACCTTTTAGTGGAGAGCCAATCAGTTCCATTCACTCAATAAGAGAAGGCCTCACTCAAGAAATTAAATAAAAGAATGAAATGCATTTAGATTTCCTTAGTTCTTTGGATGAAGGAAGAAGCATACACCAAATCTTTAATAAGAATCTGGATAAATATTCTAAATAATGTGTATTGAATATTAAATTACTTTTTTTTTATCTATTGTTTAAAAAGTTGATATTATGAGGGTGAAAATCATGCCATCAAAGAAATTTACTTTCAAACAAGTTTTATTAACTGCCAATTTGATACTAGAGTTTTTCTATCTCGTTTCCTCTAACCCAGCCTGTCTCCCTCTCGCTTTAATCCTATCGTATACCAAGGGTGTCTGAGCGCAAGCTTGTTAGGTGACTATATGGACAGGGCGTTGAGATTGATGGCCCTGGGGTGTTCGGGTAGACCATGGTTTTATTGGTTTCGCAACGCAGCATTTGAACCCTGAAACGATGACCGTCGGTGAGTCACGATGATGCACTCTCATTTATTAAAACCACGTGTTTTTTGTAAATCAATCTAATACGCCATAAAAAAATAACTTCGGGATTTTCCTATGCGTAAAATTTGAAAAATTTGTTTCTGTACTAAAAATTACTCGATCATTCTCGATGTCAGTTGAGAAACTTGCAATTAAAAGAAAGAAACGTATTATTTACAATGACATTTTGAAACTAAATCTATATATTATAAAGATACTCAATAAAATAAGGAAAATGGTGTCTATATTAAAGTTCAATTCCCCTTTTATGTAATGTGATGCTTCAACGTAAGAATAATTAAATCCTTCTTCCATTTTCCTTCTGCATTGAAGGACGTCGTATTGCCCAGTGCATTTTCTGAATAAAGAAGGCCAATAATGAATCGAACTACTTAGAGACGCTACAAGTATTTCTGAAGTAAGAATAAATTGGAAAAAAGTTAGAAACTGGGGAGAGATACGAGAAAATAAATTAAAATTGAAATTGAAACCGAATTAAAATTCTTGTCTACTCAGTATGTATCCGTTTTCAATAATATAAGGTATTTAATCTTTTAATAAAACGATTATATAATCATTAGTAATACAATCATTGATTTTAGTTTATATTTATAATAATTCTTCGGATAAATTGTAAAACAAATCCATGTTGTAATTTCTTTTTTCATTTAGGCTTCTCTTATTTTTTGTTTATTCTGTTATATAATCAAGAATCTCCCCCTTCATGTTGTTGATTATTGAGCCTGAAGAAGCTGTTCATCGCTTGTTCTAATCTCGAAGCCGGTTCTATCAGCTAACTTTAAGCAGCAATATATATGTGTTCCTTCTTCGCGTCGTAATTACGTTCGCTACGGGGATAATCATTCCCTGTTCCTGTTCCAATACATGCCAACACATTCACAAATTCGTGTTTAACAAGAGTTCGATGAAACGTGAAGCAAGACGACAAGATTACAGTATACTGATATGCGAAAAAGAAAATTGGAAGGGAAAATTATGAAGAGTAACTTTGATAAACTCAAAGCAGCTTCTTTGCTACGTGTCCCTTGAGTCTGGAATTGATAGTAATCACAAGCCACCTTTAGGTTTTTTTTCTCTTTGTAAATTGTAGAAATCTTTTAAGGAAATTTTCAGGAAAGAGAGTAAATATTCGTATAAAATGAATAAAAGAAAAATAGGTCATTATAATTTTGATTTAGCGTTTTGCCTCCTTTTAGGTTTTAATCATGGATTTATTTAACATTATTTGACAATATCAGAGATGTTCGCAAGTTAACTGCAGAAATAGTTAGTAAAATAACAACTGATATTTTTATTACATTTTTATCTCTCGTTATATTTCTCTATTTCTCGTATTTCTTTTTATTTTCTTCTCTCGTTATCGTTTCCTAATAATAGAACTTCTTGGAATTAGTGACACTTTTATAAGTAGAAGTTGGTAAGATTGAGATCAAAAGAATGTTGGAAGAAAGTGTTCTGTGAAACTTTTCCATTGGAAAACTGACATGATATATAATTCTAATTATGTCATGGCTGAGGGTGAGTTTAATTATAGATTAAGATACTTTGCCTTGAGAGCTTGGTTTAAAGGAGAGATTCAGTTGCAAGGAAACCACAGTCGTTTTAATAAAGTTGTCATTTACAAAACTTTTGAGTAGAAGTTATTCTCGAAATGTGCGAACAAACAAAAGTTTCTTCAGAAATAATTTTAATTTAGATCTGCGATAGGGCACGAAGTTTTTTCCACCTTTTAAATAAATCTTGTTAATAGGGCAATTTTCTCCTGCATTATTGTGGATAAATATTATTTTAATTATTCTCAAAGAAGGGGCCTCACTAAATAAGCTAATATTTCAGTTTAGCATAAAAAAAAGATATTTAAAAGATTTCTAGAGATTTGAAATGTGAATAGAAAAAATTTAATAAAAGATAAAAAACCGTTTGTTGGAAACTCAAATTGAAACCAATTTATTTTACGTACATTGATTATTAGCACTTCTGCAGTGTGAATTGCAATTTGTTTGAAAATAAAAATAGAGAATAAACACGACTCTTAAGTTTCTTTGCGAAGCGGTATCAATTCCAATTTGTACGACAATATTTGGCTTCGCTTGTTAAAGGGACAGATTCAAAGGTGCCTATTATCTTTTACAACATCGTATTGTTATGTGAAGTCCATACAGCATGGTAAAAAAGAAAAATCAGAGATATATATACTGCACTCTACCTAGTTTGTACAAACGTTGAATATAAAGATAATAATAATGATGTAAAAACTTATATATTTGATCTGTTATTTTTAGAGAATAAAGAACACTTGTTTCTATACCCTCGAGTCAAATACTTTCGTAGTGGTTTTTCATTATAACCATTTTGGTGAAAGAAAATTGTACATTATAAGTGCACCAGTTTCTATATAAAGTAGAACTCGATCTTTTACATGACTGACTGTTTTCAAATCTACCAATATTCTTTTTATGCTTTTTACTTTTAATAAAAGCAATGTCATAAAAAGAAATCGTAAATGCGATGGTCTCTTTATATATTTATGAAATTATTAAACTATAGTCTAGAGAATCATATTATTTTCATTTTCATAAATAAATTTTCAAAGATGAAATATAAAATCTTATTTGACGAAATGTAACAAATTATTTTAAAAAACAGTGATAAATTTAAAGTTTATTAATCTAGCAATAAACGTCGATATATTTGACAAGAAGGGAATCAAAGTGACATTTTCAGGTGAAATATATGTGCTCGAATAAACGGCTTCGTTACAGTTGTTTCATTGAATACTCGCTCGGGAAATGAATATTCTGCGACAGATTCGCAATCATCGAATGATTCAATCCCCTTTAAACCACCAATATTGAGAAAATCCTTCGAGTATAGGCTATTGTTTATTTTCAAACGTAAACACTTCTGAACTCTTAATTTAAAACATACAAGATTAGCATTTGTGTGTCCTTTAAATATGAAAGCTCTATTTTTTGAAAGATTATGAGAAAAGTAATCAACATGTTCGAAATATTTAATATAAGTTGCTGGATGTCAAATGTTACAATTCCTAATTAAAATTGAATAAAAGTTCTGATTTTTCTGTACTTTTTTTTTCAAGGGGAAAAATTGATTACAAAGTGAACCTTTTCTGATTCTCTATTTTTCTATGGGTACTCTGGTTTTAGCTTCTGGTACCAAATATAGCTTCCAGTCGCTAGCGAGTACGCAAAAAAGATAGAAGCGAAGGTAGCGCAAATTGAGCTTACAATCCAATCAGACACCCCCTCTCGACCTGGAGGATGGAAAGAAGAAAGAAAAAAAGAGACTGGCAAGTAAAAATGAAAGAGTAGAAAATTGGGTGAAAGAAGAAGGTAAAGAAGATGAAAAAGAAGATAAAGAAGAAGAGGAAGAAAAATAAATAGAACAGAAAGAGGGATGGAAAAATATTGTGTGAGAGGGAAGGTTGCTACGAAGTCGAAGCTCAAGTAAAATTTCAGTGGAAGAGATTCAGATAGAGAAGAAACGAGGGAATGGATCCCAAAGTATATTTTTGATGGGTTTTTAAATGAGCCTCAATTGCGTTAAATAGCGCCAGAGGCTGCTCTGTCCTCTTATCCCCTTCTCTTTCTCGAACTCTAGCGCCTTCGCAACTTAATGCGAGATTTTCTTAAATAACGTTTCAGACCCGGGTAATTGCATTGCTTTACTACGATTTGAAATACGAAGTATTATGTGGATAAATCGAAATTTTATTGTATTGCACTTTTTAACCCTTAAGCAACGTATGAATATTTAAATAGTTTCGATTATAATTTACCGAGTATTATATCCCACTAATAATAGAAAAGTGCATTCTATATACAATTTATGTATTCAATCAATTTTTAATGAGTATTCGATTTTGTTCCAAAGTCGCATATGGAATCGAGTTCGAAATTTCATTTATGCGACTTTTAAATATTGTAAATGATTTTAATTAGACAAATTTTAATTGTATTACATTGAGATTACTACAGAATAGGATTATATATACATATCGACTTGTTTATTTGCATTCAACCGGAAGCTCTGCTGGGACAATGAATGAGGTAATAGATGAGGAGAATGCACTTTGGAAAAGGGAGGAAAAGCCGGTTTCTAATACATTTCGAGCTCCTCGAAGCACTGCCTTGTGCAATGCAAAGTGCCGCATTTCCACTTTGCTATTTACATACAAACATCTAACTACTTGGGCGTATCTATCGTTGTACCTAAATTCATGGAAGGTAAAAGCTTCTCGTCCTTTACTACCATTCCGTCACACGATTTTAATTAAAAAGTTACAACAAACAAGAATTATATCATGGAAAGCTAGAGGAGATGAAACTAAAAAAATGAACAATATGACGAAATGAGTGAAAGGATTTCAATTAAGGACAGTATTTCAATTTAGAATTGTTCATTCTGTCGCATGAAAAGAAAGATTTAACTTGAAATCCGAAATAAAGGGGTATCTACGGGAGATGGAAAAATTTATCGTAAGCGAAAAAAGACGAAAAAACAAATTGCTTTTTATTTCCAGCTGCTAGTGGTATATTTTACAGAATGGTGTGCATTTTGTTATCTTTTTAAACTTGTGCACAGAAAAATTAAGTTGTTTTTTCTTCTTAGATTTAAAGAAAATTTGTGTACACTTTACAGAATGGACAACATTTTATTAATATTCTTTTTGAGATCTAAGTGCTTGCAAAAAGAGGATTGCGTGCTGAAAGAGAAAAAGAAAAAAGTCAATTATTTGTATTCTTGTAGAAATACTAAAATGTGCTTTATTTAATCTTAAGCCAATTGAAACAAAAGAAGGTACCATAAGTTGACATGCTAATCCTACCCTATGTTTAGAGTCGTATTCACTCCCCTGAGGGTAATTTTTTTTTCCAGTTGTATTTACCTTGAAGTAGGGGTAAATATTACACTTAGTTTATTTTTTGTGATGCGTAAAGAAGATCTGTATTTCCAATTTTGGTTGAGACTATTCTATTTAGATCTAAAAGTAATATTTTATCAATTTTACTCTACAATTTTAAATCTCAAGCCAACTTGGAAAAAATATTCCATCTCTTTCGTCTTATAAACAAAGAAAATCTCTCACCTGGCAAGATGATCTCTGTTCATTCGTCGAGGAGGTGGATCGTTAATAATCACTTATCGAGTTAAAACTTTAAACGGGCACGCAATCTCGTCGGGGCAAGAACTTAATTGCCACTTAATCCGGTTAGCGAGACGTTAACACCCTGCGGTTTCCTCTCTCCTTTCCCTCCCCCTCTCGCCCTCAACCCTCTAAATTACCCTAAGTGACAGGCTCATAAATACAATAACGACTTTTGCGGCTCGCCACTCCCTCCGCTGTCAACATTACTCCTGAGCTCGTGAATACGGCGAGCCCTTTAAATTTAAAATTTGCGCGGGAAAAGATACGGCATTCATTGAAGGCCAGAAACTGGGTCTCTCGGTCGAGAAAGTGGTACATACTTGGCGATGCTTCATCCAGAGCAAGGAGAGGATCTTCCACTTATTGGTTCGTCGACGTGCCTCTATCGGTACAGCAGTTGAGCGCGCGCGAGATTACGAATTCGGGAAGAGGTGAATCGTTTTAAGAAATTGAGATACGAGGAACGAACGTGGAGGAGATGAACGAGGAATATTAAAAAGGACGAATATTGAGATTAAGAATGATGCGGAAATTTGAAGTGGATGCCGTTTTTTGGGGAGAATAATGAATAATCTCGGGAATAATAAGAAATGTTGAGGAGGGTGGGGCATAGAGAAG
This sequence comes from Synergus umbraculus, assembly GCA_900474325.1. Taxonomy (NCBI): domain Eukaryota; kingdom Metazoa; phylum Arthropoda; class Insecta; order Hymenoptera; family Cynipidae; genus Synergus; species Synergus umbraculus. The sequence continues at coordinate 49,179 of UCOK01000014.1, read as the reverse complement.
AGGAGGATCATAAGTTTTGTGGAAGAAAGCAATGAGGAAGATGATACTGTGTTTTTGATCAAGAGGATGCCTCTTCAGAAAGCAGATGCATTAAGAAAAAAGATCCACATTTTTCTTCTTAATGCATCTTCTTTCTTTCAGCCGAAGGAGCTGAGTGTGGAGGATGTGCGTTTTAGAAGTTTGCGGAGTTTTGAGGAGGATGCTGAGTCTGAAAAAATAAATAGAAAATTTTCAAAATGAATTTGAAGAAGGTGGATGATCAGTTTGAAGGGAAATGAAGATTGAAGATTTTTGGAAGGGTGAATGAGGATGTTTGAGGAGTTTTGGTGAGGAGGGAGTTCACTCGTTTGCCGAAGAGTGTTTTCAGAGTTGGACTCGCGACTCGACATGCTCTCCTTCGAGGGTTTGACGCGCGACTGTGTGACTGGACCAACCCCGGGCTACCGTCAACCCTCTTGTGCCTCTGTCCCTTCGTTTCATCCCCAAGCGTCCCCATGATGGGGAGGCACCGAGCGAGACTCAAGCACCACCACAATTGGTGTCCCTCTCGCTCCTAGAAATAGAACACTACGTGCATCCCTCTCTGTTGCGCATCGGCTTCATTACAACACCCTTTCCTCCGTCGTCACTGCTTCATCCCTCTCGGTCGCACCCACAGGGTTATACGGCTGTGCGTTCTGCGAGCAACAACCCCCACCAGCATCGCAACCACCCCCGATGGGAGAGAAGTGCGCGCGCCGCATTTCAAAACTGTGGTTTGATGGAGAGAGAAGTGATAGAGGGAAAGAGAGAGGGAGAGAGAGAGAGAGAGAGAGAGGGTAAGAGAGGGATGTAGATAAGGATACGTCCCAAATATAGCTCTTGGTGTTTAAAGGTATATCGTATACCCTGCCTTTGCAGGGTATCTTCTTCTCTTTTCTCTGTCGCCTGCTGCCTGCTTCATTTTCTTATTCCAGGTTTTTTCTTGGTGCTGCTAGTCCTCTTCCCGTTCCTCTGAATTCTAAAAGGAAGGGAAGAGAGGCAAAAGATCGTGAGACGCGGTTGGATATTAGAGTACGTGCAACGAAATGAGGAACGAAGAGGATCACTAAGAGTCCGTGAAGAGAGAAAAAAAAGGAGATCAGGATGATGTAGTGTTTAAAGTAGTCGGAAGATTGCAATTTTGAGGAATTAGTTGCTTTTCTAATTGGTTAGTAGAATGAAAGTTGTTTTTCTTTGCTAGCATAATGAAAGAAAAAGATTTATTTGTCTAACCAAAAATACGGACGAGAATTAAATTTTTATTATAAGCATGGTTGAAAATTTAAATTTGTGAAAAGTAGCTGTGTTGGATTTCTAATTGGCATTTAAATAGAGTAATTTTTTCAAACTTTTCATTAGTCAAAATTTGTTATTATAAAGAGAAATGTGGTTCGCTAATTGGTCCTTTGAATGTCGAGGATACGGCCTGGTCCGTGGAACCGGAATAGAATTATTTGAAAAAGAGTGTGGAGGGAGAAGTTGAGCTATCTACAATTCATGAATTTTAACCTTCCTTGCTTTTTAGTTTCATAAACAGAAAAATTATATTAAATTGGAAATAAACACTCAAAATTTATTCATTATTACTACAACTTTGTGAGTATGCTAATAAACTAAAGAACACGATATTACATTTAACCCGGAAATATTTAATAAAACTGAAAAATATGTTGATATAGCAAGTGTTATTTATTTAGCGCATCCTGTCATGGGTATGAAAACTGTCGAGTTATGAACCTCAAACTCTTTGAATATGTCACACTCATCAAATAATGAATTTGTTGATATTGGGATGTTGAGAACGTGCCTTTTTCATCAACTAGTATCGTGCTTTTAAATCTCCTTAGTAGCATTGAAAAAAAGGTCTGCTAATATAAATAACAAATATTTCATATACTTGATTGTAATTTAAATCATTACAAAATTTGTTCAAACTACGATATTTTAAATTAATTCTCTATTAAATATTGATAAATCACAGATACAGGGCAATGAATCGTATTAGATTCTTTAGACAAATGTGACATATTTGGTACAAATATGCCGTTTCCTTATTCCTCAGAAGAATACTCTACACTTTTCAATTTCATTCCAACCCTGACACAGACTGAAATATACAATAGGCAATTTATTTCCTTCGATTTTGAATTGCATCTCTAGCAACGTATCATAACTCGTATTTCACAGATGGTAAATATCAGTTTACTTCGCTTTACGTCTATACTTTTCATACTCTCTCTTTTCTCCTCTGTTTCGCTTTTCGCTATAATGAGCGCGCCTTTAAATTTGGTGCATTGCAACAAGATTTGTTCCTTGTATTATTACGATGTCAAATTTCAGTCTCTTTATGCTAATTCAACTTCGACAAGCTGATAATGCAAAACACAGAGATAATAAAAAAAGAATACTCGAATCAATATCTATTCTAAAATATAAAAAATGTGACTGAATGTGAATACACGTCATTTGAATTGCTTCTCCTCTAAAAATCAATTAATTACAAGTTGAAAGTTAAATTGAAAGTTTAAGGCAAACAATTTAATTAATATAGTATTTACAACTATAAATCAATAAAGTTTCAGGAAATACTGATAAATGAAAGGAATATTGAGTCTTAAAATTGATTAATCTTAACACTGATTAATCGAATAAAATTCTTGATGATAATGGTTCTTTTATTATAAAAAATGAAGAAACCGTATATATATATATAGCTGCACTAATTGTGTGTTTTTGGAACCACAGCTGGATCGGCATCACGTCTCTGAGGTTGGACGTTTAAGTAAGGACTAGCTAAGCCTCCTCCTGGTCTGTAATTATGATAGAACTAAGCCCGGATCCTGGATCGGTGATCCTTGGTGCTAGGCGCAGTCCAGATACCTTCGCTTGGCCAAAACCAATTTGGAATTAATTCAACGGACACCGGAATTAACGTGGCGTTCTCTGGTATGGAAACCACGCGCGTAATCTTTTGGAGATTACAACGAAAAATCCGCAAGGATCGTGATCTCGTTTCAGTCCAAAGTTCTATGAAGTATCTTCACAATGAAACTCTTATCTGTTTGCCAGAATTAAAATCAAAATTCATCAAAGTAGAGCAAGAGAGAAGATTACTAAAACGATATCCACTTGAAGATTATTTTTACTGAACTGTTTAATAAAGAGAGTAAAATTCACGTGATTTATTGCTATGCTAGGAATATAATTATCCTTAGCGATTCGAAAGGAAAATCACTATGATTAGTGAATCTCCATCAAAGCTGTGAATATGGTAAATAGTGGTTGTTTGACCTGCTTTGGTTAGAAGATCGAGTTTCTAGTACGTCCGGTTAATCGACGGTGGAATATACTCGTGATATTAATCGAGCTCCTATATATGAGATGAGTAAAGGAACGAAGTTTAGTGATGGCGAGATCAAACGCTTTTCTATATATGTCTGTGGGTTCTTATGCGTACTTGAGAACTCGGTAGGAAGGTGCAGTATGGAAGCGAGCCCCTGCTTCTAGAATCTAGATTCTAGAACAGAATATTGTCCTATCTAGCATTAGCCTCCTATTGTCTCAGTTGTCACACGCAGGGACAAGAGAAGCTAAATACACTTTGTGATGCCCATTAATATACCCTAGCTCCTGATTGTGGTTGCTTCCAAGGAGTCTATTCGAAAGATTCGTCCTGAGCGAAATATTCAACCATTAAATTCACGAACGAGAAAAAGTCCATTTTAAAAACAGAACTTTTGTTCTTCAAGAATATCCAAAGGAAAACAATAGCCGTATCTTTTCATTATCTAGAATAAAATGTATAAAATCTCTTCTGTCTAGTTAAGTTTATAAACATACGAAAAATTGACAAGTGACTTATCCGAACTGCAGTTAGGGCTATTTTCATTTGGAGGGCACAGCATATGTATTAAAAAGTAAAGTAAAAATGGTTTTTCATTAAAAAATATATTTTTTACGCTCTGCAAATCAGTTCGAGCGCTAAAAGTGAAATTAATCACTTGGGAAACTGACTCTGATCATAGAGCCATTTTGAAGCCGAACGAGGACTAGAGTTCGTCGAAAATAAAACATGAAAAATTCGATTCCACTAAAACCTCTACCTCTTTCCAGGTGACACGACGAAATCCCTTTTTCCGATGACACTTTACTGTTGGTTGAGTAGTTATCGACAAAGATACAGCGATAATTGGTCATCGGGGTATGTCGTTATACGTGCTAGAGCGAGATTGACGAAGTCAAGTACTTTGAAGGGACAGAAGCACTTTGAGCAGATTTGCTTTGGCCGTTGTTTCGGGCTTGTATTTTAGTTTAGATCAAAAGACTCGAGCTGCCGGCCAATTCAGCCGTACTTAAGCTGCCGCCGAAAGAGCATACACGCCTCTATGTATAACATGAATCTGTACAGATTTCTATAGAATATCGAATTGCGCGTCTACATGAGCTTCTTGTGCACATATGCGCTTCTGGTTTAAGCTGCATAAAGAATTTTCACAGAAAGACTTCAAATTTCAACAATATTGCAAGCATATACATTTCATAAACAACAATCATTTTACACAAGTTGGGAATTGAGTGGATTGGCCTGAAAAAAGAGTTTTGAGAAAGCAGGTTGAAAAAGAGAGTAGAAAAACTTGTTTGTAAAAGGGAATGGGAAAGGGGATTGGAAAATGCAAGAGCTTTACTACGTGAAAGAGAACGTTTTCGAAACATTCGGAAGACTCAACTTCCGGGAAAAGTTGAGCGTTTCTTCCTCACTCGGGCTTATTTTTTCCCCATTTTCTCAAGGCGTTCGGCCTGATAGAATATATAAGGGGGAATATGGCCTGGGGCTACGAGAAACCACCCTGGGTGCTTATGTATGTGTAGCGGGGGGTAATTGCGTGTCGAGGCTGACTTATAGCGTCTAAATCAGTGTCATCCGACCCCGCGCTTCTGCCCACGACCCTTATATGGACGAGTCAATATGAAAGTGTGTATAGCATCCGAGGAGATGATACTCGAGCTGAGCGTTCGCCACATAGTACCGGAAGGCCCCAGATCGGCCAATTCCAAAGTTTCGATTATCTTCTGCGAGGTAACGACCATCCTTGCTCGCGTTTTACGCCTTCCTTACAAGCTAAAGCTAACTGTGAACACTTGAACAGCCATGCCGGTTAAACTCGAGTGGGCTAAACTTTATACTGCGATATTTCTCTAATTATCTCTCGCCTCGGGTCTTCCAGGTACACAAGTAGAAAGCAGATCGTACCTACCATCGTGCATTAGACGCTTAACTATAAACATTACTTGGAGCTAAACCCACCCCTAGACTTACTCACTTTCCTTTACTGCAAAATTACATTCTAGGACATTCCGTGCCAAATCATTCATTTAATAAAAAAATTTGTACCGAGAATTTTACGTAGTTTACCACAGAACCACAGAATATTTACTTTGCTATATATCGCAAAATTTGAGTTGGTTTAAATGTACAAAAATTGTTTTGCTTTTAAAGTACGAAATGGGAAGTTTTATGAGTATTCTCATATATAAATGTCTGCAGTTTTCATCTGAGTTAATTGAATGAAATTTCTCTCTCAGCGATATATGTTTTCTATTTGAATCATGTAAATAAGAAAGTAGACAACCGAAAAGTCATACGGCGGAGATTAAATCTTTCATTTGTCAGTAGATGTTTTTCCCAAGAGACAACAAGGCAAAATGTGGCTGCCAGATAAGTATATTAACTTATAATACATACGTACTACGAACTGAAGAATCCAACCAGCCGTAAAAATTGAATATCAAAGTATGTTACAATACAAAGTATTCTTGTCGGGTTCTTTAAAAAAAAACTTGAAAAGATTTCATGTGTATCTGAACTTATATTTAGTTAGCCAGTGTCTAGTTAGCCAGTATTTTATTTGCTTTTAGAATCAGCAACAAAATATGCAAAAAAAATGATATTCAGAAAAACTGTGACTAAAGCAAAAAATTTCTAACAACCCATACATTTTTTGACATAGAACGACCCCTTTGCCTCTAAACAGTATGCATCTTCATAACGGGGTGCCTTCTCGCGGTAAGTCTTAAAACTGAAATCTACCCCATCCACGAAAAGTTTAAAAATTAAAAGCTGAGGAAGCATAGCAGAGAAAACGAGGAGGGGAAAAAATGTGGAAAGAGACCCAAGTTTTCAAAGGCGATAGGGTGTAATGCAAGTAGGGTCGTTATCTCGCTCGCTGTTTATTGGGCGGAAAAAAATTCGCGATAATCGGGATCATCTTGCGCGCGAAGTTCGCCACGGACCTAACCGGATCGCAAGATGGAAGAAAAAGTTGAAAAAAGTTCCATTTTGCACATCGAAACCTTCCCCCCTCCACCTTCCACCTCCTTTGGACTGTAGGTCGTTTAATGTGATTGCAGTTGAAAATAGACCGGAATGAAATTCACGAGTCTCTCGAACGGTAGGGTAATTACGTGTAATTTATATTACTTGCCATTGACATGCAAATCTACCAACCATGCATGCCTCTCCCATCTTTTGTCCCCCTTCAACGATCTCGACCTCTCTCCTTTTCCTCTCTTCTCTTCTATTCCACCACCTTCCACCCCTTTATCACCCCTCATCAACCCTCATTTCCACCATCCCCAACTACCTTTCGCTTTGTGACATTGTAATTTCTTTCTAGTTTCTACATCATGCATTCCAGAAACCACCTGAATATCCCAATTATTTTGTCACCCCTGTTATTCGAATCTTCAAATTTTTATTCTGAGAACATTTATTCAGATTCTCTATTTTAAGGGAAGTTTCATTTGTTCGAAAATGCTCAAGATCTGGATATTAACACTAAGTATCTTAGATACTAAATAGATCAAGTATCTAAGATATTAAATATGGAGATACTAAGTTTGAATAATAAGATAATCAGAATTGTATCAGAATTGAACTTGTACTTCATTTAAATTCAGTAGAATAGTAATAGTAGTTCTTTATTTTCAAGCTTGATGGAATCAGGAAGTTGCTTTATCAAATAGAGTTGAAAACTCCTACATGGATACATAGAAAATGATACCACTCTTCTAGCATATTCCTGGTAACCTAAATCCTTTGGATTCAGTTGAATACGTCAAAGGAGGTATCACGACGGGGTTCGCACTCAGTCCTCTCGAAGGGATTGAAATAGGGACAGCGAGAGGTTGGCGGACAGTGGCACCAGAAATATAGAAGAAGATGGAAGAAGAGGGAAAGCAAAGGAAAGATAAACTGAAAGAGAGGCCCAGAAAGAAAGAGAGAGAGAGAGAGAGAGAGAGAAAAACACGACCAAGGGTGGAATTGAATTTCCATCCAAACCAGAGAACACCCTGCGGTATAGCTAAGCTTTCCTGACTTTCAATACTATCTTCGAATCTTTCTAGAAACTTGCAATCACTAATTCCTAAAAATCGATCCAATTACGAGCTTTGAGTACAAAAGGAAAAAGTCTAGTTTGTATTATAGCCTACGTACTTAAGCTCCCATTTTCAAACTTAAAACTAGTCTTAAGCCCATAAGTCTATTTGTTTAGTTTCATTTTGTCTCAAAAGAAAACCGATTTTCTTTTTTCAAGACTTTTTCTATGTGTGGATTATCTTTTTTATACAAAAAGTAGTTCTTTTATTGTATCGAAAGTTGGATTGAGATATTTACTTCTGAAATATTGATACTGATATTGAAATTGATCTAGTTGAAGATGTAATATTTCTATGAAAATACATTTTGTATGGAAAAGTGAGTTTTTAAATACATAGAACAAAATCTATAACGGTAGAATATTGTGGAAAGCAGAAGGATAGAAAGAGGACTCTCGGAGTTTGTGAAAATTTCATTTTTCGCGGCGCTTTTTTAATCTTAACCCGTCCAGTGCACATTAATCTTCGCTTGGGTGCGCGTGGTGGAACGTTAAATTTTCTACCAGCGGCTTTAACGGTCTTTATATAATTTTTCACTTCTTGCACAGCTAATGTAAGGTGCTCGTGGGTCTCCGCCGTTTCAGGATACAGTCTGCCCATTATTTCCTACGCCTCTAAATATTATTATTAACTGCTAGAGGGAAACAAAAGTCCGAAAATTGATTCCAATTTTCTGCTGAATTAAATTTTTTGAATAGTTTCTTCATAAATAATATTCACATTTAAAACCTGAGGAGTTACTTCATCTTAAATTCTCTGTAAATGGTAAAGAATGCAAGTTTGCATGGATACAGAGAAGATCCACGTGAGATATTATTTTCATGAAAGAAAATTTGAAATCCTTAGCAATGTAGAACGCGTTGGGTACAAAGTTTTTCGCGTCCGACAGAAGTTTGCGGACTGAAGATAAATCGTCTTGTGGACTCTGAGGTATTGTCGCGATCTAGCCTCTTCTGTTGTATTGAAAAAAGAAAGCCAGAGAGGGAGAATATACCTCTGAGGCGGCTAACACGGCTTGGGGATGTGCCATAAAGGCTTTGACCAGAGCTCCGTATGTAAATATACTTTATGGCCTATACGAGTATCCTTCGCCACCCCTGGCCAACCCTTTCGACCCATCGTTCAGGCATGCCTGGGTCCAGAATCCGAACCCTGAGCCCTCTGAGTCACTTATGCCAGGAACCCGAGTGCACGATAAGTATACAATGCATGTTATACAGATGTGTGAAAAATATGAGAAGTGGCCACAAGTAGCCACCCTCTTTTACCCAAAAGGGTCCGGTTTAACCAACCGGAAATGAGACCACTTCGGTAACAAGCGTTTGTCTAATTGCTTGAAGAAGGGTTCATCGAGGTCGCGTGCGAGAAGCATTCTCTTTGCGATTACTCTCTTGGAAATTTTCTCCCTCCCTTTATCCATCGAGAAATAAATATTCTTCATTTGAGAGGAAAATTTCTCTTCTCACGTTATACTCTCGTATTTTCTTCTCAAACTGAGAAGCGAAAATATTCGTCTACAGGTATTTGATTATATAAGAGATTTAATGGTTAATAAAAAGGTGTTTCGTTTTCTAGTTTTAGGTGCTATGAAAACATATGTCCAGCTTCGCAGAGATTGATTTACAGTTTGCAATTTGTAGATACAATAAGAGAATGATTCGATGTTTTTATGTCGCTCTTCCCTTAATTACTGCAGATAATAAAAATCAAGATAGCACATGTTGCTAAGAGTTTTCAGGATATTGATTAGGGCACTAATACACATTTGATCAATAGTATGAAAATTTTTCAAGTATTATTATTATTTTACCTACCCAGTTATTATTTCATTCATTGTAAAATATTATCTTAATTCTTGTGCGAGATAAATACTCATTTGATGACGATTTTACGAAAGAGAGTCTTTGTGAAAAATGTAGTCGATAATATAACAGGGAAAAGTCGAGGGAGTAATAATTCTCAAATCCGAGTTGGAAGTAACTATCCTATCCTATTAGGAAGCGGCTTTGATCGGTCGGACGACTCGCATGAACTGTGACCGCCTTATTTAATTCACCATCTAAAGCCGCTCCCGAATAAGGGTAGTAATTTTCTACTTGCATTTCAAATCTATTGGTCTCTGGACTCTTTCACCTCTGAATGATTGAATTAACTTTCTTCAATGAATCTCCTTTCCTTACTCTAAACTTTAATAGCTAATTCAATAAAAGAAAAAAAGTATTCGATAAGAACATTTTGCACTACTTACTCTATAATGAAATTTTTTCAGGAGATTAGATATTCTCAATATCACTAAATCATCTACGCTCATTTCTAGAATATTCAAATATTGTACATAATAAAAACAGACCAAGTCCACCAATTTTATCACTTTACTTGTTTATATATTATTGCTCTGTGAAAAAAATTAACAAATCGCAAACCACAGTTCTCTTAAAAATTTAATTTTGAGAATTTCTAACAAAAAACTAAAATCGGTTGTAAAATACGGCCTGTGGCTGATTATAACAGTAAATTCCTATTCCGGACAACTGTTCTGCGGTTTTGTTTACTTTATGCGATACTTCGCGTTTAAAATTCCGTACGTAAGACGATCGCTTAACGAGATCAAATTTTTTCAACGATCGATGCCGCGCTGTCAAAGGGCATTGATAGACTGACCAGTCGAGGTAAACATGGCGACACAACGTTCTTTTTAATGATGTAGAGCGACGCACAAACGAAACGTAGAATTCACTGTAGGTGCGCGGAAGCAACCATGACGGGAGTGGCCTTCCGGGTAAGACCGGAAGTATATACCGATCTCCATTAAGTTAACTCGACATCGGATCATAGATTTCATCCAGTAACCATTTACCTTATGTTCAGGCAATCAATCAATCACTTCCTTTGAAATTTCGTAATAGAGAAATATCTGGAGAATTGATCATCGGAAGTTTACGCTGTAAAAAAATTCCACGTTTTTCACCATGAATGCTTAGACATAAAACACCAGTCATTGTAATGAATGAAGAAAGATGATTGGCATTTATTTATCTCATATTACTGTCATATAATTATGCAGGTGTAAATAATTCGGTTTCATGTGAATGTAGGTCAGAGACAGCTTTTTATTGTTGCTTTTTCTCGAAACTCATATCATTTATCTTGCAGTGCCTTGTAGAAACATGAAAATATTTTCACGACCTTTAAAGAAGAGAATAATGCATTTTTATATTCAAAGAGGAACCTGTTGACCGAATTCATAATTTTTCTATGAAAAAGGAACGTCGTTCAACTGCAACATTTTTCCAATAAATATGATCTTCCATAACGGAAAATAAATGTATCAAATATATTGAAAAAATCATAAACGGCCCTTTATCAAATTTTTTAACTTACCAAGTTGGGAATATTTAAGAAAAATTAGCTACTGTGAGTTGAAGGTTAAACAACATGGAGGTTAAACAACAAATACTGTATAGTTTGTCATTAACCGATGACAAGCTGCGCTATTATGATGACATGCAATGCAATCATAATGATACGCTGCATGCTCTATCATAAAGCCATTATTACCTTATCGCCATGTATTAGAGGCCACTTAACTTTGATTCAAAATTTTCTGGTTCCTCAAAAGAAGATTAAAGTCTATATACATATATATAAAACAAATAAATTCTCATTTAGTAACTTTTATATTAATTTATAACTATCATTAGATTTAGGAACGAACACCTGAAACTATAAATTGAAAAAAATCGAAAGTCGCGAAAGGATATGCCCTTTAAGCTGTTGGAGGCTATGCCAGCGATAAATGAAACGAACGAGGCGGAACACACAGAGACCGTTTGTTCTCTTTCCGGAAATAAAAAATAAAAAAGTGTTATCGTTAAAAACTACCTTTCGTTAATTCATGTTAAACGAAAAATCGCCCAACCGCGTTATATGGCTCTGGAGTCTCGGTGACTACACACAGGGTGTGTAATATCCTGGAGATGCTTTGAGGGTAAGGATGTCCTAGACATTCTGCGAACGTCTTTTAGATGTCCTATGGTTATTGCGTACTGCGAGAGCAAAAGAAAGGACACCCATGGCGGAGTCGCCTGGTGGACACATTACCATAAATTTTCGCCATCGCCAAGTTTTGTGTACATCTATGTGCAAGTTACCCCCTTCTCCATTCTTTTTTTCCTCTCCTTTCAAGCTACACAGCCTCCTATTTTGTTCCAGCTCTTTCTTTTTCCCCTTCAAGCTCATTTTGCTCCTTTTAAGCTTCCACCTCGAGTTCGAACCCGGTCGAAAAATCCTAACGAACTCCCAGTCTCCTATATCCTCTCCTCTCCTCTCCCCACTTCTCTTCTCTTTCCTGCTTGATCGGCTTCGCAGAATAAATCACTTTTGCGAGCTTACGGTTCTCATACTACACAGAATTCGCGTCCTGGGCCGTAATTTTGACGCCACTCGTTCTGATTGAGTTTTAAAGGCAGGCGGCGAAACAGTTGTGTTACACATACATATAGTGAGAAAAATAGAAACACACTGAGTGAATAATAAAATGAAAACACTGCTACATAATCTTTTTTACAGATTATAACGATACTATGGGTTTCAAAGATATCAAGGATTTTAATAGATTGGAGAGAGTTTAATAGTTTTCAGATATTTGCAAAGATTTAACGGGATCTAAAAAGATTTCAAAGGATTAAAGGAGATTTCCAAATATTTAAAAGGCTTTTGTTTAAAAAAAAACAGATTCTTTTTATTTTAAAAAATACCTGAATTTTTAGTCATATTTTTCGCTACATTTTAGTTAATGAATCAGTGATGGAAATATATGAAAAAATTGCATTCAGTGCAAATTTATGCGTAAAGATTGCAAAGTTTTGATGATATTTGTTCTCTGAAGTAGATATTATTCGTTATCGAATTAAATTGCCGTCTGAGTTCTGAGTTTGGAGTGACCGAAAGTTATAAATGAACGAGCTTCGTAACAGATATGGATCTAGTATTCCGGGACAATAGATTGGTCGAATGAATGGTCGACACAGGAAGTGTTTCCCATCTGATTTTATGAATGAGTGGGTGTGCGTATACGACACGTTTAGCTGTGTCGTGTGAATCGAAGCGAATCGCCCTGCCGTCTCCAGCGCCTATCTTCCTATCATTTTCTCCCTCTTCTACCTCTAATACCCTATGTAGATGACATACAAAGAGAGCGCAGAGCTAGGATCACGAATTTGATTATTTTCTAGTCTCTCTGGGTTTCAGGGAATGAACTTCCTATATACATATACATATAACATAAATCATGTACGTGCATACAAATTAGAAGTGGGCAAAATCCACTTGGTAAACTTGATCCGACCTACCTTGGTCACTTTTTATATTTTCATGATATTTAAACATTGATTTTTTATTCTAGTTGTGAATTTGTAGATATTTCAGATGCTTTTACGCGATGTGGGCAATATTTGCAATATTTTAATTGGGAAAACATAAAATATTCATAAAATCTCAATGAAAATAATTCGGATTTCAAAAGTGATTAAAATTTTATACAGAATTGAGCGGTTGGCATAGATTTCTGGAAGGAAATTAAATCATGAAATATACATGGCTAAAAGCCACATAAGTTTAATGAATTCATTTTTACAAGCGTGTAATTCGTTAGTGAACAAAAGTTTTAAAAAATTCTCTCAACATTTTTCATTAAATGCCAGAGTCATTTTTTTTATTTTCTACCATGAATAAAAGATAATCGGGGAAACATTTGATGCATACATTCCACCATTTTTCGCGATATTATTCTAGGGTGATTGTTAGTTAAAAACATTTTTTATAACTGATAAAATATGGAATAAATTTTATTTTGTTTATTCAAGATTAATTATTTAAATATTCATGTATTTAATGGATTTGTTGTACACGAAATTTCCTTTTATACATTTCTCGTGAATTTCAAGATTTGTCGTACATAATATTTCAATAATATTTCTGCATCGTGATTCGGGAGGTGAAGATTTTTGGTCGCTTTTAAAATCCACTTATGGTTCTTGGCTGAAATCTCCTTTTCAAATTCATCGTTCGAACGTTGCGCTTCCTCAATTCGCGTAAAAGTTGACGAGACATCAAGTGGTTCGAGCGAGCCTTCAAAAAGGAAAATTTTTCGATGGTGAACTTCCAGGAATGAATAAAACATAGCAAAGATCGAAGGTGTTCGAGACTGTGATTTATCTACTCAGTAGCTTTATCGATTCCACTTCACAAATTTCATTTAAATTATATTCACGAGTATGAATTTCATAAATAATTAAGGTCTTCTTATCTGTTTATTATGTTTGAAAACAAAATATTCATCGGACGAAGGGCGGAATAATAAGTTAAAGAAAATTTACAACTACCTAACTTTTATTTTCTTTAAAAAACTTATTCCTACTTTTGACTTTTAATAAAGAAAATAAATACGACATATCATTGCTTTTCTTAAAATTTTATATGATATGAAAATGTGTTTAAATTAAATAAAATTGAACGTTTAATAAATAATTTTAGCGAATTTTTTTGTAAATGGTTCTCTTGCTTTAGCAATTTGTTTACTAAATTCAAAAATTGTTTTCTTATGATAATTCTTTTACGAAGAAATTAGCAAAAAGATTCAATGTCCCAGATTAGAGCGTAAATTTCGTAATTTTGCGCGTTGATATGCGCTTACCTTGTTGCTTGAAGAAACGTATTAAACCGTGTCCATTTGCTACGTCTTGTACTTTGTTACGGTATTAATCGCGCTGTGAAACGATTCTCTAGAAAAGCGAAAGTTTAAGGCTCTCTTGCGATTGTCCTCAGTACACTTTCAGCAAGTGTCGGTGCTAGTGAACGATTTTAATATCTACAGATTTTAATAATACAGCTTCCCTTTACAATACACAAGAAATGAAGCATTCTTCCTATATTTGATTCTGCGGAACTTTGAGGATCTTTTTCAGTTCGAGATGAATTACAGTAAGTGGAAAAAAATCATTAAAAAATCTTTCTTTAAAAAGATAATATGTATAGCATCATAGAATTCATATTTTAATTTTAAAACCACGTTTATCTCTCGTTATCTAATTTATTTGAAATGATTTATTATTTCTATGACTGTCCACATATTTTAATCATTTCATATTATTTTTCTTTGACGAGGAACCGAATTTCCAATAATAAACTAAATGATTTTAAAGGGTGTCGCACTTTTCAGTCGTGAGTCATCGCGCTTGTTCTATTTTCTTTTTTTTTTTTGTTATTTTCAACTGGAGCGCGGTGTAGGTGTTCAAATTAAAGTAATTAAAATCCAGGCTCCTGGGTTTCGAGTGTTAGGTACTGAGAGCAAGGAGCGTGTACCTTGTTAAATTTCTCGGTCGAGCGCATCAGTCCAAGTGGAGCGAAACGGATGGCCAATAGTTGACAGGGACTTTCTCTCCTCCTCTTTCTTCTCTTTCCTTTCAATTGTGCTTTTGACCACGAACGAAGTTTCTATCAGAAAATTCTATCAGTTAAAAAAGTAAAAAATGTAGTAAAAATGTCAGTTTAAATATAATGTTTCCAAGAGAGAACAATAATAATGTAATTTGCAATAAACATTATGAAATCGAGAAGCGTAATACTAGCGTAATAATAGATGACAAATATAGAGAAAAAATAAATTTATTTTAGATATTAATAATTCAAGTTGTTGGTCTGGAAAAGTGTATATCCTCGACCATAATTGTATCATAGATCGTTTACAAACGTTCATTTAACATGCCTAAACATTGCTCAAATGAATTAACGCAAGATTATTGCGAGATAAATAATTTCGTAATTTCAGCTACGGGAAAAACTTACCTTGATACAGTGAGAGCAAAACATGATCGCAATTCATGTAATTATCTGGGGACATTGGAATTTATTTTCGTTAGATTACATAGATAAATCTGTTATAGGTTTAAAGTTTGTTTCCAAAAAGAATATTTGTTTTTTGACTGACGAAATTGAAGTGCATTTCCCTTCTATTTATATAAAAAATTCAAATCGATATTCAACAGAGAGCGAATGATGAAAAGATGGTTCTGCAAGCGGTACCACCTACACGAGAAATTTATAGGTATGTGCCAGCCGAGTCTTGGGAATCCAATAATGATTTGTCCAACAATATTGTTGGCTACGGTATTAGGAACTATGTTTACGGTGAGTTACAAATGTAATTTAAATTGCTAATATAATATACTAATATTACAATTGAGACATCAAACATTAACAAGTAAAATTGTTTTCGTTTCGATTAACCTTTTACGATGAATCAATTTCAATCAAATGAAGTATAACGTTTTAATCCATTGAAAGTTAATTAATGATACTGTAAATTTGAATTTGATGTAGCATATAAATAATTTGTGGTAGACAAAGCAATTTCGTAAATTCACTTGACATATTTCATTGCAAGTGTACTGCATTTCAGATTTGATTTTTACAATGAAAAGTATTCAGACCAGGTGAACAATGCGATATCCACAACGTTTGTTGGTTTAATGGAACTCGTTCGACCGCGAACGCGTTAATAAAATGAATTTTCCAATAATGGTCCAATAACCAATAAACGATGTGACTCGTCGAAAAGATACATTCTCTGTTTTTCAGAAGTTCCAAATGTTGGAAATGGGGAAGCGTGCTCGGCAAAGGCACTCAGCATCAATGCGGATTCCAGTGGTTCCGAAAACATGAGCTCTGAAACACAAACAACCAACTCACAAGAACAACGAACATCAGCCGTTTCATCGCGAGAAGAGAAGAAGCAGGCTTTCGAGTAAGTCTAATTTCTGAGGTAGACTAGACTAACTTTGCACTATTAATTTAATATGCACATATATGTGTCATGCACACTCCCGTGTGGAAATTTTCCTATCTTTCCTTATTTCAAGTAGAGAAAGATTAGGAAATTTTTACACGAGCCACATTTTGCAGCATATTGCAGCATTGGTGATTTTGTTTAAAATTTTAAAAGTCTTAGCAGGTTTTCAACAAGCTTTTGTAATTTCGATGCTTTGTTAAATAATTACTCTTCGACTAAGGCTGTATTGACTCGGTCTCAACAAAGTGTCAGGTGCCCTAATCCAGAGAACTTAACTTCCGCACGAATGAAAGTGCTCGACGTAATAGTCGACGTCCAAACAAATGAATCAGGCTTCGACTGGCTGCATAATTTGTTTTGAGGGTATTGGAAACTTAGATTAATGAAGTTCTGGATAATCGATTGATTCTCATGTTATTTCTTCTTGAAATTCCCTATATAAGAAGAAACAATTCTGTTTTCACTATACAATTTTTATATAAACCCGGAGTTTTTATATATAAACTGATTGGTGTAGTTTGCTGTTCTTTATAATTAAAACAAATAGACTGCACGCGTGAATGAATCATGTAATCATTTTACTTTAATCGGAATAAGGAAAATTATTAAACTTACTACATTTTTGCAATAATTTGCTCTTATGCTGCTTTCACTTTTAGATCCTACGTTTCTATTGTTTTATCTTGCACTTATGCTGTTTTTCTGGTCACTCTTGGAATTGTTATTTATGTGGCCGATATCTTAACAGTGAATTCTTCATTGGCAGCTGTGAGTATTATTATTAATTATAAATCATTAAATTCTTTTAATTCTTTGAATATGTTAAAAGAAGAAAGTATTTATTTACTATTCTAATTAAAGCAGTAAACACAATATTTTTTATAACAGGCCTTTAATTTGTATTTGGCGATCGTTGGATTAATATATCTGGCATATTTGTTCGTCGACATCCGGCGTTATGTCTGCAAAGCAAAAGATCATTTGAGGTCCATCACATGCGTTGACAAAGAAGGTTTGCATATTGTTTACATAAGATGACTGATGATCTTATTATCATAATAAATGTTGCAGAGTCAATCAAATAAATTTTATTTTCAGATGGTTCTTCTACCACAGAATTAAATGTAAGTAACGACCACTGTTTTTGCTTTGCTCTTGGAAGACATGCAGAAAGTTTCTACTTAAAAGTTGGAGCTGCTGTATTTTGTTTTGGTCACTTGACACATTGTGGCCTCTTACTCGTATACGAGGTAAAACATTTTCGTAATCAAAAAATTAATCAATGAATTTTTATCTCATACATTTATTTATTTCATACATTGTTAATATTATTATTTTACATGCAGATTGTGTTTCTAACTTCCGAAGAGTTCTACGAGTGTTTTAGTCCTGTGGCTTTACTTTTCGATGCAATTTATCCTGTTTATTCTTTCTTCTTGTTATTTTTTGTCTACAAGTATTCCAACGTAAATACAAGATTAATCCTTATTAAGCCTTAGTTTAAATCACTGACATTTTATTAATAAATATATATTTTAGCTAATTATTAATCGACGAAATGAAGCTGCTAGAATACTAATAATGCACACCATAGCTTCAAGTCTTTGCTTTTGGATTTGGGCCATTATAAGAGAGAGTACTGATTCTTTAACAAGGCATGCTAATGCTGCCGACAAGGTATTAAAAAGTAACTCCTGATAATAAAATACTTTTTGAATTTAACATTTTAAAATAAAAATTATTCTTATCAGAATTAAGAACAATTTCCCAGTAAAATATTTTGAATAACAGAAAAGACCAGTCGTCCAGCTTTTTGGAACAAATCTCTCAAATTTGATTACTTGAATTCGAAAGGGAAAGGGGAATTTTCCCATCCCTCTAATATCATTCGTCGAAAAAGCTGGACGAATAGAGACTTTGGACAGATAATTGTAAACTACTTATGAAAATATTAATTACAAAACAATATTGAAGGGTTTACACGGAGAGCATTTTCCAGAGGCAAACTTGATATTATCCTCTCAAAGTCTTTCTCCTTTGGCTCTGCCCCTGACATCCTATCAACAAAGAGGTGCCCAAGATTTATTGGAATTTCTAAATGGAAGTTACTTGGATGGCGCCTGTCAACATACAGAGCTAGATGTTATCTACGAATGGTTCTCGCCATATTTATATCCATTTACGATCGAGTACAGTATCCTCATAGGTAATTCAAAAGAGTTACATAATTACTTACGTAAACTGTAAAATTATTTAATTCCGTCATTGCCATTAACTTTTCAATAACAAGTTGACGCCTTTTACAGTGGGAATTCTGTACGTAATTTGGAATAACATCGGTAATTGCGATGGGGATCCATCCGAAGGTGTGCCCTGCCCGCCCTTAGTGGGACCGGAAGCAGGAAGTAATGTAGTTTTGCACGCTGATTGTACGCATTCAAGTAGGGGACTCTTTGGAGGTTTACTGATGCTCGTTGGATCAATTGTTTCGATTATTGTATTCTTCATTGTCGTTGCTGATCGGTAAGTTCGAAAAGTTTAAATTATATCTGAAATTATATCTGAAAGCGTCCAAATTTAGTTAAAAATGTTCGAATAGATGCTCAAGCTTTTTAAAATGATAAATTGTAAACTTTGTAATATATAAATGAATAAATATTTATATTTTACAGTCGCTATGCAGAGTTTGCAGAATTCGCGAACCTGGTAACGGTTCTTACGCTCTTGACAGTAATGACATTGTCAGCGACACTAGCTTACAGAAAAATAGTTAAATTGGATGTCAATCGCAACAGTGTATCACTTTTAGATGACATTCTTCTTTTCCTCGCGATTCCTGCATTTTTCCTTTATGCTATTTTCAGCATCGTTCCAGCAATTCAAAGGCATGATTATTTAAAAATTACAGTAATCATTCTGGAGGTAATTTCTGTTTTTTATTTTCCTTAAATTTTTATTAATATAAAATTACTTATTTATTTTCTTTTAAGGCTAAAATCCTGGAAATTTAGATAAGCTTAAATTATATAGAACTCTTATTTCAGGTGAGTCAAGTTCTAATCCAAACTCCTCTCATAATTGATGGTTTGAGGCGTTGTTCAAATTCGAAAAAACTTCGAACTGAAAAGCCAGGTCGTGAACTTTTGACCTTCTTAATTACATGCAACATCGCTTTGTGGATAATCCAAACTTTCGAAATAAAATCGACCGACACAACAGATTATAGATACGATTTTTATGGCAGAGTTCTCTGGACTATTTTGAAGCATATGACAGTTCCTCTTACTATGTTTTACAGATTTCATAGTTCGGTTTGTCTGGTAGATATTTGGAAAAGTGCATATCAACCAAGAGATGTCCATCGATGATTCTAAAATATGTAATAATTATTTGTCCTATATGTAGTCCATGTTTTTATTGTTACAATATTGTTTTTATTACAACTGTTATGTTTCTTGTTATTATTGTTATATACAACTCAAAAATCCATAAAAAATCTATATGTATTAAATTTTTCATTAAATATGTTTTTCTAACTTTTACTAGATGCATTTTTTAATTAGATAAGTTTTTTATGGTAATTGTCGATTCTTGTATGTACGCAGCTTTTCTATTACGTGGAGTTGCGGTTGGTGCTTTAACTTTCTGTTTCCCTAGTTAGTTTCAGATTCGTATGATGTTAGGTATATTGCACGAATATATAGGTGCTCTTGAGGTTAACCGTACAACCACATACACGAAATGGGCGTTTGGAATAACACCAACGTGTGCCAAATATAAACCCCAGATTTCGTTATTTCGTAAAACAAATCTTTATTTTAACATACAAGATTTATGTTTGACTAAATTTAATTTATAACGCGAGATATGCTATATTTATTAATCTATAAATAATCATAAAAATCGCAAACAACATAAAAATAATAAAAACTTCCACATATAACGATCTATATATTATATATAAACTACCGCAAAATTAACAATGAAAAACATTTGATTTTCTTAAAAGTATCTACAGCATTACTTTTTTGAAATATTCAATTCGACCCCTGTAAATCCACCTGCGTGATTATATCTTCTTGTGAGAATCGAGATACAGATACAGCAGTTTGAATGTCATGCATTAATATATCGGGTGGTGTTATCTGAAAATACAAATATTTTTGGAATAATATTTTTTTATAAAGCTAATTGTTGATTTTAAATGAGACTTACACTTGTATTATTCTTTAGCCAATCGACAAAACCCTTCACGCTTTCTAATTGTTTAATGCCCTTCCAAACAGTATCCATAGTTTCCAATTCTTGAGGAACATTTTCGCATAGAAACCAATTATTTTCAATTTGATGTTGGGAAGGTACAAAGCGCAATTTTTTGGGTAAGGCACTTCCAAATGCAAAAGTCTTTTTGGGCTTCTTTTCAGTTTTAATGTCGCGTAATAATTCTTTTCGAGTCATTTCCAGTTCTGTGGCACTTGGGGAATTTCTAATCAGTGCAATTGGTTTTGGCACGGTTGGCATTTCTTTCATGATTACCTGATAAGCAACAAAATAATTAATTGTTTAAATAAAAACCTCTGCTTTTGTAAATGGTTGACTTAGGTTAGAGATTATTTTCAATTTTTATTGCATAATAATACCTGCATAGATTTGCAAGCATCTACACTAAAAATAATTTCGAACATGTCTTTTAAGACTTCCTCGTCAATTCGCTCTAAAGATCCACTCAATCCTCGCAGCCACTCACAAAATTCATGGCAAATTTTGTCAGTGATCTTAGAAGCTCTCATACTTAAACTAGCATTTGGATTGTAACCCTTTAGGTCTTTTTTGTTAAGTGGTCGCCATGTTACTACCTTGAAAATTAAACAGTATTTTTCAGAAAAACCTTATCGAAGATTTCAACTTGAAATAATATTCATATTTCTTAGTAATCTATTTTACTACCTTTCGCCGTGGTTTAGCTAGAAAAAGAGCATAGGGATTAAAACCTTTCGAACCATGAAAATTTTCGCGCAAAGAAGGTGCTGTTATAGACGGTGGATGTACCTAAAATTTGAAAAATAATTGGAACCATTTTCTTCTTAATTAACCGGCCATTAATTGAAACACTTACGAATAAGTCAAAATCTTTGACACTGGATCTTCGATCCTTCTCATCATTCCCATCATTCTTCAAATATTTAATCTTCATAGTGGCGTTCTTGCTTTCCCCTGATTTCTTTGGATACCACTGTGGCATGTTGAGAATAGGAGCTACCAGGTTATAGGATTTCAAGGGTAGAACACGCCTGAGTTGACGGGAATTACACAGGGGAGGCTGTTTTGAGGAAAATTCAAGGTCAGGGGAGAACTTATCAGAATTCAAATAACGTCTCGATTCCGCGAGTAATCTAAGCAAGTTTATCGAAATTTTTAAAGCTTTCTTCAAGTCAGGGTCAATATCACCTTTCCTAACTTCCGAAACTCGTTTTGAATACCAGTTACACAACTTTTTCAAAATCTCTCCAGGGAATTGATCCTCTTCCAAACACCTTTCCAAAATCTCCAAAACTTCCTTTTCTTCATTCGACAATTCAAACAATCTTCCTTCATCTTGCGAATCTTGTTTTTTCAACTTCAACAGATCTTCCTTAAGCATCATCAAATCTTCAGCTGAATCTATAAGTTCAAAATATGACATCTTCCTTGCAGAAAGCTTCGAACTAAGGTCAAGACTAGTCTGAGCTCTGATAAAAAGAGCCTTTTTCTCTTTATCCTGTTCAAGAACTTTCGAAGTTCCAAGTTTTCCAGCAATTGTTTTAGTCCTCATTAATTTCTTTCGTTTATCTTTCGAAGATGGTTCTACTAAATCAGCTCTGGATTCAGAATCCTCTCTGTCTGACTTAATTTTTAAATCTGGACTCTGAATAGTCACTGTTTTGGAAGCAGCTTTTCGATCTCGTTTTCTAGTTTCCTCAGCATTTGGAAACTCTACCACACTGTCTTCAAGGTCACTGTCATCGTTTGACTTTGACGTGACCGCGGAGGTTCGCGATTGCATCGAAGTTGCTTTTCGCAACCGCAGAGCTCTCAACGATTCCAAGCTCGGTTTCCATACCACTGGTGCATGACAAGGTGCAAGGTATTTCGAGGTATTTAATGAACCATTAGTGACTTCAGGTCGAGCATCCTCTGAATCTGAACTTTGCCCACTTGGACTCGAGGGCTTAGACAAATCTGTTGAATGAGCAGAACTTGATTTGATAATCACTTTCTTTAAATTTGTACTTTTTGAAGAAAAGCTCTGTTCTTTGGATATGATGCTTTCGTTATCAGAAAATTGAGACTTTTGATTACCCTCTTCTTTCAAGACCGTCTCTGATTTGAAAGACTCGAAACGTGGTTCCAAATTTGATTCTAGATTCGACTCTAGATTAGAAATTAATGATTCAAAATCAGGACTCTTCAGATCTGGAAGACTCACTGAACTAGTGTCACTTTCTGATATACTTTTAAAAGGTTCTTTAATCATTGATGATAAAATCGTGATCGGCAATTCACGTTTCACTTTTTCAGGATTTTTGAAAGATTTGTAAAGGCAAGGAAGACATCTATCTGAATTTTTTCTTGGGTAGATTTTTATTGATGGGATCCTAGTCAAGGTTTTTGATTTTAATTGGGGAATTTGGAAAACAGGACTTGCATCTGATGTACTCCGGCTAGCAGAAACTATTGTTTTAATTCCTGGCTCACTGTTTTTGGAGGAAAAGTTATAGTCTTGACCTAAGTATTTTGGGGCAACTCTTCGCAGTCTATCTCGAACATTTCGGTAGGTAGAGGCATCAAAACTGGATTTTTTATTTTTCTTGATATTATATCCAGACTCTAGAGAAGAGCTGAAAGAACTTTCTGAACTCTCTCTTTCAGATTCAATTGCTTCTGGAAAAAATTGTAAATCCTTATTTTTAGTTACCACCTTTAAGGCTCGATAAGCATATCTGGTGGAGTGATTTTGTCTTTTTGGTACCTTGATACATTTAGCTTCTGACTTTTTCCTATCTTCAGAAACAATAGAATCGTTTGAATCAATTGTTCTTTCAATCTTCGAACTTGAAATTGATGATACTTGTGATGAATTTTCGAATAAGAAAGAAGATTTCATGTTCTCAGGATCGATTATATTTTCTTCGAATTTGTAGTCAGACGAATATTCAGACACTATTTTCGGAATACTGGAATTAGTTACTTCTTCTTCATCTGGAAAACTATCAATGGGAATGAGTTTTCGAAAACTAGGATGTAAACTTGCATATCCCAATTTGGGAACTCTTAAATAATCTTTTGTCAAAGTTTCAGAAAACTTTAGCTCTTTTTCTGATTTCGATTTTAAATAATCTTCTTCTGCCGGTGGTAAATCAATGTTGATGTCAGATTTAGAATAATCTTCATCAGAAGATTCATGGGTGTCAGTAGAACTTGGGATCGATATTGTTTTAGCAAAACTTGCAAGAAGACTCGCTTTGCCTAATTTTGGAATTTTTTTTGTTTTATGAACACCAGATAAGCTCTTCTTTTCAAGATTAGACTCAATCTGTTCCAGTGAATCAAGACTCTCATGCTTTTTGAGAATTGCAAAGACTTTTTTATTTTCTATTTTGGAATCTAAGTTTTGCAAAGCTGAAGAAGATTTTGAAATTGTTGCTTCTAATTGTGAGTCAGGAGAATGTTTATGATTCAATTCTTTAGCACTAAAATTCCTCTTTGGTAAATATTTTTTAAGATCATCATCAAAAATTAGGGTGGGTGGTTCGTTTTTGTGATAAGGACAAGTTTTCTTAGAGTAAATTTTTGACTCCTGAAAATCTTTCTTATAAATACTTTCACATTCTGAGGTAAGATTTGTTTTTCGAGTTTCGATAAGGGATCGAAGTTTTACAATTAAATTTTTGTCTAGATCGGTATATTTTTTATCAAAGGTAATTCTATCTGGTTGGAAATCTGTAGTTGATTTTACTGAAGATTTTCGTAAGGGCGTGGGAGGAGAAATTTTAACGATCGGTTCATGGTAGGATTGAACTTTGCTGAGATTATTAAATTCTACGGAATCGAGAGGGTCAAAATCTAAATTATTATTGGGGTAGGAAATGAAAGGAAAATGGGTGAAAGGATCTCTTACTCTGTGAACTTTTTTTTCTATATTGTCACATATTTCGTTCCAATAAGATGTTGATTTTGGTATAGGCATTTCCCATCTAGAGTTAAAAAACGAAAATGTTTAATTTTGCTATTCTTTTAAAAACTTCAATTAAGTTGGCATATTGAAAATTGTTAGATAACCTACCTTGACTTTTTGACAAAGCGCATTTTCTTCCTATCGCAATAATTGTCTAATGCCTTCCTTTTTTGAAAATCACACATTGTTTACACTGGAAAATTTTCTTATATTCTTATTGTATATTAAAAAAATATTCTGAACTGGAAAAAAAATTTATTTCCGAATGTATCAAACAGAAAATTTTGAAAAGCGATGTTGCTGACTTCCCGACCTATTTTCAGGGTGTGTATCGATCAAACACGATTTCGATATTCCTTTGGTGACCACTTGAGCCCTGAATTTTAAATGCAGGGTAATAAATTTTCTTAAAAGATGGCGATATTAAAAAATCAATATTTACATCGGTAACTTTGAATTTCAGAAACAGTTATTCGATTGTCAGCTTAGGGGGTAGTTTTGATTTTGAAATTGTTTCTTGTGGATAAGAATTCTCGAATGGTAATTTTTATACGGTTGTTGGTAATTTAGGTTTACAACTGAAGGTAACAGTAACATGAAGCAGTTATTTACCTTATAATCAATAACGAATATTACCCTCAGTAGCTTGTCGACTACTGCCGGTAGCTGTTTTACCAGACGTGATAAAGTTCACTTTCGACGGCGATAAAAATCGATTGATTTGCACCAGTTTGAAGTTTATTTAAATATAGTTTACTAATCTTATGCTTGACTTATTTGATGATTCTAGAAATCTTAAATATGTAACACGAAGAATCGTATAACATTCAAAAAAAATATTATAATTGAATACAGTTCAAGTTAAATCTAATTTTATTATCTAACTAATCTTTCCTCGTTTATTATTAATTATTTAAACGTGAATAATAAAGTAGACCGTTAATTTATAATTTAACCAGAAAAGCACTAATGACGTTAGGAGAGATTTATTTAAATAATAATTACACTGTTCTTTTATGTAAGATATATTAAACTTGCAATGAGACGATTTTCCTTGCTTCTTCTTCGATTATACCAGATAATAAAATTTTAATATTTACGAATCTTTCTTAAGACTACTAATTTTTAATTAAAATAGTTAACTTTACTTAATACGTGTAGCAAGAAATTTTCTTGTGCTCTCAGATTATTTGACTTTCAACCTTTGGTTCTTGACTAGTTTTTTACCCACGACGAACTGATTTTTTAAGAAAAGTTAGATTTTAATCTTCCAACATAGGTTATTTTTTTATTCATGGGCCGCTTAGCGATTAAAAAATTGTATTGGATAACTAGAGGAATATTTTTGGAATCAGGAGTTATTTTATTGGGTCTTGAAGAGTTTTTTGAATAGTCCTGTCTTTTCATTCTATACTCGTGGCCCTAGGCTAGCATTGAACGCAAATAAATCTCGCTCAACGATAAATCTCTTCTGGATGGTACGTGGTCCGTTTCGGTAATGCAGTTTTCAGCATGGACATTGGATTTGTAGGATTGAGTAAAGTTAACTTTCCAAATGAAAAACTTTTTGAAACACTTCGGGCAACCGATGGACGTCTGGCGTGTGGTTCACCGCATTCGCACAAATGTAGAAGGCAAGATAGTATATGTTGCACATGATGAATCCACAACGATCATAATTTTATTATCATCGTTGAGTCTCTCCAGCTCCGACAGGCGTCAATGTCGACGCCATCTTACTTCCGGAGCTTCAGCTGTCGCTTCTTCCGGTCCACGGGACTGTCGCCATTCTCGAGATGCGAAAGAGACTAAGGACAATGAGATGAAAATAATTACGTACTGAAGAGGATATCTCGGATTCCAAGCAAAATTAGATATAGGCGAGCCAAGGTTTGGCTTATTGTTCTAGTTGAGAGTTCTCCAATGGGAAAAATGATGAAAACTCTTTTACTCATAATTAGACAAAGTAGTTCTTAATGATGCATGTTCTGAAAAAGGATGTCATTTTTGAGATTGAGGGTGGAAAATAAGGAAAAGAAACGAAATTGAGAGGTAGCGCTTATATTATTAGAGTATTTCCTCTATAAAATATTTCTTCATCCAAGAATATGTCAGGAGTTTGACAATTTAAAAAATTGAATTCGATAACTAGAGCAATATTACAAACATAGACAGAGTTCTCGAAACACATCTGTATACAATTTTTAAATCGAGTTAAAAAAGGGTGGCAAAGTGTGTTGGAAAAATAGTACAAAGGGATTGAAGAAGAAAATTGGTAAAGAGAGAAAAAATTCCCATTTCCGGAAAGAGAGTCAATATTACAAGCGGACGAATTTGTCAATAGTGAAGAGATGTAATTACAAAGACAGATTAAGGGGTTAACCATCTCCTTGACGAAATGGACTATTGCCTCTAGGAGCACGGTATGCGAGATTGCCGTGGGCCTTCTGTTAAAGCGACTGGAGGGGCTTTAATTTAACTGCCTCGACATATTAAGGATACTAACTCAGGACGAGTTGAGTGTTAACCGGTGAGCTTACCTAAACCTGTCTCTTCGCCGTCTTATGAAATTCTACATCAACCCCTACGAGGTCTGGCTGACATCTTAGTAAAATGAAAAAAAAAAGGACAAAAAAATAAAATGAGCTCGTGTTTCTCCAGCAACATTACCTTACATTAGGTATTTTATTCGTGAGGAAATACATCATGGGTAGTAAGGACATATTTTTCAATGTGTGAATAAAAAGGATAATCGCAGCCAGTTGTTAGTATTTTATTATAATATTTAACTGGCTTTGCTTCAATATGAAACACCATACATTTTTTTTCTTCACTGTCCCACTGGTTCTAAGATATTTAGAGATTCTTACAAGATTTATATGTTTTAGTAAATAGTATAGGAGAGAAGTTTTGTGAGGGACAGAACTAATGTTTATTCGCCGCACAGAGAGTAATTAGAACTTTTTCACGTTAATGCTAAACTGATTGAGAAACGCGGCTTTGGTGCTACGCGTGGGGAAGGTAGAGTGAATTCGGGAGCGAGTTGGGAGGAAATGAGATTAGGAAGCTAACTTTGTTTGCTCCGGCCAATCAACAAATCCAAGAATTTCTGTTCACTCGAAAGTCTGTGTTCAGAGTGTTGAAACTTGTATACAGTGTACGAGGAAACCGAAGTCTCTCAATGGGAAACGTACTAACGTCAACCCAAATCGAAATCCCATCGGGCATCCTCCTACTCACCCTTCCATTCACTTATTTTAAAATTTCCGGAAAAATTAGGATCTAATCAAGATCACCAACTAGGGAGTTAAAGTACTTTACTTATTAAACCAAAATCAAATTATTTACTCTCCCCTTCACACGAGAGAAACGAAAAATGGTTTCCATTTTCTCGAAAAGGTTACAATAAATTGTTATACAATTTACTGGCGAAGAGTAAGTAGCAAAGGTGCATATTTAGTCAGCCAAGTGGTGAATAGGCAAAGAAGGGATGAACTGTGAGAATATTTGAGAAGGGGAAGGGGAGTAAGAATGGCAGTAGATAGTAGTACAGGTCAATGTATTGTTAGCCATTGAGGTCAGTAGTTAAGATCCGCTTTTAGTCAGACAAATCCCTGAAACAATGATGATATCTTTTTATAACACAGAGAAAATTATAATAAAATGGCTTGGTAAATTGTCAGAGAATTTCTGTAGTGTGTTTAAGGATTGAAAAACTTATCCTGGTCTCCAGTTCTTCTGAAAGGCTAACTTTTCGTTTTATGTAGTAAATGAAACGAAAAGAAGAGAGTGAGTGATGAACGAAAGATAGAGGTGGGATGAAAAAGAAGAGAGGCTAGCCCCGTCTTACATGAGGAGAATAGCTAGGGGTTGCTTGTAAGTGAAACAGGGGTTGGGTATCCGGAGGTCGAATCGGAGGAGAATGGACCACCTCCTGTTATCAGCTTGGAGCCAGCCGCCTTCCCAAGCCGACAAATTACTACATCCCCACCTCCAAGCGTTGCTCCAAATCAACCCCAAACATCCCTCACGTCTCTACCCCCTTCTTCTACATTGTGTGGGACCACCAGTGGTTCGTTGTCATTCTCTTGGCGGGTGCCAAATCCAAGGTCGTCTTGTCTCTGTTAACACATCTTTGGAGTCTAGTTATGAACGAACATCCAAATTGTCTAATTGGTCATCCAATAGAAGAAGCAGTGTATATATATAGAAGATAAAGATTTCTAGTAGTTGATTTGAGTTTAATATCCGATCTTTCGGGTTAGCTGGAATTTTTATTAAAGGGATAACGTACATGTATAATATTATCAGATATTAGCTAATAAATAGGAGGGTCTAATATATTTTCTGTCTCAGTATTTTATCTTTTTAATTTTAAATTTAATCTGTGGATGTACATGGGTTTGCACGGTTGAGGTAAGGAATTGTTTCGCGAAATTATTCCCTTTATAAATCAACACCTATAGGTTCCAGCAATGCTTGGTCTCATTTCCGTCGACCAGTGCAGTAGCACAAATAGGGCAATATTATTTCACTCCTCGCTTCTCTTCCCTCGATAGACAAAGCAACTAATTCAATTCATGCTGTGCATTTACATTGACAATGTTCTTTATAAAAGTGTTTGTAACAAATTATTTTATCGTGGGTTTGATCATTTATCAAAATATCAATTAACTATCAAATTGTTGCATATTATATTAGTATTTCTGATTAATTATAATTTCCGGCAAAGTGTTTACCGTTTGTAAACTCGATTAAATTTTAACCCCTTTTTTCTGCTCTACTTCATAAGAAAGTAAAAAGATTAATTACGTTTTCGAGACTTGTCCTAAGTTATATTGTGATAAACGGCATAGCTGTTAAAATTGAGACTGGATAAAATGTATTCTTAATCTGTAAAGTAAAGTATTTAATCAATTTTGAAGGGAGATAAGGGGCATTGTTGGAAAAAGGTTCAGTGGTTGATTAGGGAGGAAAGGATTGGCAAATCGTTCAGGAAGAAAATAGCGACGAAGAAGCATTTTCTTACAGATGGATTTTTGTAAAATACTTAAGACACACTTTGCGCGTCCCGTTCTCGTCGCTCCTTCGGGACCTGGGATCGGGATTGGCTTTCATTGAAACTGTTATGCCGCTGGGGTGGGTATGAATCGGTAGAAAAGAAGGAATAAGAAACTTGATGAAATATTGGAGAGCGGCTTACACGGGACAATATTCTGTTGTAAACCATTCCTCCCACGCCAATAGATACTCTACTTCATGTATGTAAACGTGAGCCTTGAGCGTGTAGTATCGGTACATCGATATTTTTCCAATGTATCCAACACAAATAAGGTGGAATGGGGATGGAAGAGGGAAGAATCTATAAAGAACTAATCCTTTTTGATCGTATTGTCGAAAAAATTAAAAGAGAAAAAAGTCTTTCTGTGGAAGATGGAAAAGTGTATCGAAACTGATTTTCTATAAAACTGTTTTTTAATAAAAAATAGCTATTTCTTTTACAGGATGTAAGAAGTTTTGCAAGCGGATTACATATAAGTAAGCCGGGGAAAATAAAAATTTTAAAATAAAAATGAAGCTTTCCAGCCCGCCATAATGCACTATTCTTCCTTCAAAACATCGTGTTTCGCCAAAGTGAGTTAAAAAGCAGTAACATTAGAAACTTAATTCCGAGACGCAAATTTCTCTCAAAGACATGACTCTTTCCTGCCTCGCCTCCGGAAATGTTATTCTTCATTTCAAACTTTTCCCGTCAAAGACTGTCTCACCCCCTCTCCTCACCAATTTTCGTCTTATCTTTATGGAGGATTTTTCCCGCTATGTTGTTGCCATCTTGGTAAAATACGAGTGGTTCTAATGTTTCCAGAGATATCTCAAAGAGTGATATCTCGAAGAATCGCGTGTCGAGCTCTCGATTAGCAGCCAGAGTAGGAAAAAGGGGATGAGGGCTGAGAGGAAAGAAAGGCGAGGCACGATCCTACAAGTTTTAGTGGTGACCCTCGTTATCTGAGAGTTTCGCGACGGAGTTACGGCAAAATAAAAGAGGGACTATACGACTTGGCCTGCATGACGTTTATTAGGCATTAAGTAGTAATACCAGGGAATGGAAAGGCACGGCATAGTCCGGATAATATAAGAGACTGCTATGAGCCGTTATACTAATTGTAGTAATTCCAGCATTCACTTCGGATATTTAATTAAGTTTCCGCTGACAAGCATCCACTTTCCGGAAGCCGGCTGGTCTCCAACTACTATGCGAGGGTACTTGCAAAGTTCCTACACAACGTGAAACGCTATCTGGAGTTGGATACTATCGTCCAAGAAAGCACTTCTCAAACTTATTCGACCGGAAATAACTTGCGCGTTCGATTCTTCTGAACGAATTTTCTCAGCGTAATTTGATGTTCCTGTCTTCAATCTCTTAAGAGAATTCCTATTTCAGTGTTCAAAATAAATTAAGAAATGTGATTATTACGACATATTATTATTTATATATATTTATAATGATAAATTAGAGGCCACATTAGGACAAAGAATTTTCGATTTGTGGGAGTTAAACTTTTTAGTTCAGGATTTAACGTTTTCAGACTTATTCCACTTTCGATATCTTTCTATTATCTATTGTCCAAGCCAAGATTTTAGTGGCGCAGTATATAAGAAAGGTAGACACGAATGCGGTCTGCAATTCGATTTCGTAAAGTATGAAGCTATCAAAACCAATGGTCCGAAAAGCCCAGCGCAATTACCAATAACTCTTTGACATGCTCTGTCTACGTTTCTCTTCTCATGAATCATTCCCCAGAAGTTACACGTATTCAGCTTAAAAAAATACAATATACATTCAAAATTTTCTACAAAAAAAAATTAATAATAAATATGAATAATACTACTAAGAGCATTATGAAATTGAACGAAAGTTTTCAGTGAGATACAATTTTCTGCTGACAGAAATGAATAATATCTTGCTTAATACAAAAGAGAGAAATAATTAAAAATAAAGAACGAGAATAGGAAATGCAGACCAAACAAATGCGAACAATAAGGATACAATAAGTGGAGGAGATGAAAATTCGAACGAGAGAGACGTAAGGAGAAAACTCTCTTTCAGGCGGATGAATTTCGCCACTTAAGTAATCCTTGCTTCAGAACTCCGGAATGGAAACACTGCAAGTCGAGGGATAAGAGGGATAAGAGAGATAAGATCCTCTGATTTTCCCGGAGATAGAATGAGCAACTGAGCCGCTATTTGGTGGTGTAACATACACTCGTTATTCACACCAAGTATTGGATGTTTCTAGACATTCAGTCTACAATATCTCCCAATGAGTTTCATTTTCTCAGCACTGACATAAAGCTTCTTAAAAACAAATATTTTCAAAATGAAAAGCATATCAAACAGCTTCTATACGATAGGGTAAAATGAACTCTGTAAAATTGTAATAACTTTACTAAAAAGAGAAGTGAATAATGTTGATTCACCTTTAAACAAGAAATGAAGAATAAACCTCCAGAAAGGTAAGAAGAGAATGAACTGTGAAAATGCAAATTAGGTGCATAATTACGAAGAATTGAAACATGAGAGAGCCATTTTCTGTTACATTGGAATATTCTTTGCTTTGATTCAATATTTTGAGGGAGGTTTTTGAGGGAAGTGTTTGAGAGATCCTTATTTGAGAATCAAGCAACTGTAATTGGTGTTAGAGTGGCTAACAATTGCCTTCATAAGAGGTGGAATAATACAAAGGGATTACGTTTCGCTGTGAGCATTCTCTTAAACCGTTCCAGCGCCATAGTCATGCTAAACATCTCAGTGACGGTAACGCATCTGGTCAGACGTCGGACGTGCATGAATAATTAATTAATTCGTTTCGCTCATGGGTAGCAAGAGACTTGCAGTTTCCAAGCTTTGCTAGAAAATTCAGTGACCGGAGTTTACTGCCCTACATCATCCATCAAAGTGAATTGTTAAATACTAAATTCATCACTCGATATTATGTTCTAATTAAGAAAAGAACAGAATTTAATTTTCTCAGTCTTAGAGAGCAGAAATTGAAATTGAAACTTTTTGGGTGATGTCCGCAAAAATCAAAGGAGCTTCATTTTTTTAACCACCCTATTGAAAATTTTACATTTTTGATTGTTTGAAACACTTTTATAATTAGAATCGTTATAGAGAGTAAAAAATATGAAAGCATTCAAAGATGAAAATTCCTGATGCAAGTATTTCTCAAGTGACCAATTAGAAAGAAGAGTCCACCTAAAATCATTATTCTCGTGTTAATGGGATGTGGTTTAAAAGTCTTTTCTATGAAATCTCGTGGGTCTATTCGTCAGAGTGCATCCTTTTAAAAATCGGTTCAGAGTTTAAATACACGATTATACGAGTTTTCACGAAAAACTCAACCAAAAATTCCTCTCGCGGGAAATTTCGACACGGTCGTTTGAAATTCTTTGCCGTCACTCGTCCGTCGTTCACTCACATACGAGTCAGTAGTCTCGAATGTCGTGAGACTCGGGTATCGCATAAGGACGTATAAGGGTAGTAGCATCGATATTTTTAATAAAGTCCCACCATGGAGGTCAAGTGGAGCTTGGTGAACGTCGTTACCTTCTATAGTGTCGCGGTGTCTGAGCTCGTATAACCGCGAGACTATCGGTAGAGAGATAATAACGCGATGCGAAGTCAGTGCCAATAAAAGAAAGATGGGAAACCGCTACTTGGATTACCCTCTCTTATGGACTACAATAAAATATCTCGTGTGTCATATGAGCTTCAGGTGCTGCCTCCACCAAGCGGTCAAGATTTACTTTTATCCAGATTCCAGACAAAGATATGTATTCATGCGATTCGGTTATTCTTTCTCGATTCAGAAAATGTATAATTTCAAAGACAATTCGTATTTTCGGAAGATAGATTAATCTATTCTTGTCATGATAATATAGGAAGCTGGGAATAAACTCCAGACGTTTGGATTATACATAACATTATTTTTAAGTTCAAATCTGTATATGTTTAAATCTGTTGGTTTAAATTTGATTGATATCCGTTAATACAAAGTTAGCTTTTAATTGTAGATACAGAAGTTGTTATATTAAAAGTTGATGAATCGTGGCTTTAAATTTTATAGGTATGTAACAATATACAAATACTGTAACTGATGTGACAGTACGGAAAACTGAACCATGGAAATTTCTATGACAATCGATTATTTATGTGGACGATAAAAAGCATTTACACAACTGACCTACATTCAAGTTATATGAGAAGAACCAAAAGTGAACTTTTTCAGATAAACCTAAATTTTTGAGGTACGATTGACAGGTACGTTTTGATGTTTGCACAAAAAAAAAGAATTGGGAAGAATTAATATGTAATTTGGACAAAGATGAGGGTAATTTGAACCAAATTAGAAATTAAAAAATTTTTTAAGCACCGTTCTCTTTAGAGAATGCGAGGGAAAGCAGTACTAATTGCCGAATGATTTTAATTACCATTTTCATTCTGGAAAATTTAGATCGCCTGAGAGCTATGGATATAATTCTGATGGACATTAGGCTCTGGCATGCATAATGCACGTCGCGCGCCGGGTGCTCTTTGGAATATAAGTAGCTCTTGTCGGAAATGTGATCTTATTTCCGTCTCTCTCGGTCGCCTTCATTTCCATTTGTCTAATTCTCATTTCCGGGATCAGGGAAACGCTTTTATTTTAATAATTCGAATGTAATAAAGCAAATGCATTCAACGTTATAGGATATATTAATCCTACTCAAGAATTAGTCTTTGAAAATTAGGAAAATAACTCTCGTAATCAGTGGAAAAAGCTGCATGTGGTTAGACACGGTAGGTAAAAAGAATTTCTAGACTTAGCAAAGATAAATTGTCTTTTTCTTGATTTTTTTGCAGAGTGTAATGCATTTAAATTTTATGAGCAACCTAATTACAAATTCTACTAAAGCTTTTAAGTTTAATTTATGAAATATGAATTTATAAATAAGTAAAAATTGCAAAAAAAATCGTTGACCTTTTTGAAAAGCATATAAGAGAAATTAATTTCATAAAATAATAGTGCAGAAATAATTTGAAGTATCCGAAAGTAATAAATTTATATTTAGGTATTTAAAGTGAATTTATATTGATACAAAGAATCTGGTGCTCCACTTTCAGGCCAACTTCCTTGTTTCTTATTCAACCCAACGGTATAACTACCGTGAGAAAATAAGCAGAAGACTGAGACTAAGTAAACACATCGGATTACGGATTAAGATCAAATTCGAGTAGGTGCTTTATAGATATAAAGTATCTTATCTGCGGATAGGGGATTATCGAGTATTACGATTCTTCCGATAAGTGATGCTCTGATCCTAATCACTTTAAGCATTATTACATTTACAATTACATAGAAGTTCATATACAGCGAATTTAAAATTGCTTTGAGAAAACATTGCAATTTTTTCAAGAATACTATCCTACTTTTTTTTTTATTTAGAAATTTCTTCTTTAGAAGAATCCATTTTTCAATAGCTTCATCAGTCAAATTGTCAGAATCAAATATTGAACTTGATAGTTCCAGACGACATATGTAATAAAACGGACTCAGTGAACAGTATTTTCATAAAAATTGGACATGTTCGATCAGTTTTTATAAATAAAAGTTTCACTGCTCCTCAGAATTTAAATGCTACTGAAATATGCATCTATGTATCCATTAATCTACTAATGAAATTCCAATTTATACACACAAAATGCAGGGATCAAGTTCCAAAAGTGAGTGACAGTATTATGTATACAATATACATTTGATTCCTCATACAACGTTATTCATTCTGACATTGGTTGCATACGTCATATTAGTTATAACGGGAGGACAGAAGGCAGAACAGATACGTTCGTACATGTGTATAACGTAAACGATGGTGTTAACGTGATTTTCTGCCAGTAGGAGGCGGTCACCGCTCCAGACGAATAAACTATCGGAATATTGAAATACGGGCACGTGCAGTAATCGTCCCTGGGTTCCTCGTATACAGATTTATTCTCGTGTGGTTGTACATTGCGTGTTTCAAAGCCTCATGTGTACCCAACACGTGTGACTGGAGTTCACGATGTGACGGTGTTTGGTGCACCAATGTGAGCGTATATAGTCCCACGAAAAGCAATCATCTCGGCCGGACGCAATCAACCACTAACACTCCCGACTTTAACATTCCTATATGCATACACTCACATTTGTGTTTCTCGAGCTTTGAGAAGTCGTAGAACACGTGTGTAGTGTGTACATTAGCCATTGTAAAACATAATCGCGTGGAACTTCTGAAACTTGTGATTAAAACAAAGCACGTTCTAATTTTAAGCAAAGTTCACAAAAAAATTTCGAAAATTGTATAAAGAATGCGAGAAAATTACTGGGCAAGGTTCTACTCATAATAAAAATGAAATTCTCTTGAGATGTTTTCTTGAAAGTAAATGTTTTAGTTGCAATTTTAGTTTAGCAGCTCGAGTTTGATAGAGAAATATAAAAAAGTCGCTCAATCTTCTTAAATCTGAGGGTTTCTTTTGATTTTCATTGCAGTTTCCTTACGGCTTAACTGGCATTTCGCATCCGTGAAAATCGAAGGAATCGTCTGAGCTAAAACGATATTCCATGAAAATAGTGAAGAGAGAATTTCGTTCTTACGCGAAAGGGGTAGTTGCGTTTTGGCGAGAGCTGGGGTGGGCGAATACGGCGAAAGGGGATTTAAGTTCGACTTACACGATATCTCCTCAGCACACTCGCTCGGCTCTCCATTTTCTGCTGTAATACTGTCCTTGGCGTAACCGGAAGTCTCTATTAAAATTGCACAATGTTACCCGGGGACTTGCGGTTCTCCATGAGGAGATGCGCCGCGAGAGACATGAAAAAAAAAAAAAAAAAAAAAATAGAAAAGATATTTGTATTAAGGGACAAGTCGTTTCAAATAAGAAGCTTGCCACGACTTTAGAATGGCATGATCCTTGGCAAATACTAAAAGGCTTTTCTCAACAAGAGAAAACGAATTATAATTTGAAAACGGTTCTGTTTTTACACAATTTCTTCTTTTCATTATGTTTCCTCTCTAGGGTAAAAAAAATATTTCCTACTCAGTTTAATCGTCTTATATCACTCTGTCTTCAATTGTTTTACTGTTTATTTTTTAGATAAAAAGAAATTAAATGAAGGGAAAGTATTATATCGTTTTAATTCTATTCACATTTTCTAAGAATCAATTAGGTGACGTAAAAAGTTTTTAATTTCATTGACTTGTCTAGCTATCTACCTAATGGAGAAGAATTATAAGCTTTGAGAACTTTATCTTCTCAACCATTAACCAGAATTGGCAACTGCCAAAGGCGGTTAATTTCCAAATTTCCGACCTCTTCTCTCCCAGACACTGAAGGGATTTCCAACTTAATATTTATTTGTAATCTATGTCGAGATTGCCCTCTTCCGTTCGCAACGTGTTATGCCAGAACCCTTATTTCCGGTGATGCTAATTGCCTTCAGATACATACACACTAAATTCGATAAATAGATTTTTTTACCTTAGAAATTTTTCTATCTTAAAGATTTTTTTATATTTATCATATTACACATGACAATTCATGCTGTTATTAAAAAAGCTAGTATACTTTTAAGCTGATATAAATACATAATTTATGTACATATTTCTTAAATATTATTTGAGATATAATTTATTTGATATAAATAAATTATTTGAGAATGATTACTGCATAATCAATCAGAAACGTAAACTCCCTGTAAATATTCGATGCAGTAAATTAGAACTGATTAAGTCTTGAATGATATATGAAGCATTATTCAAATATGGAAAAGAGTAACCCTTCACCTTAGTGTCTTAGAAGGCGAAGGGTGACTTTAGAAAACAATGTTATATCCCAGAAACGGGACTACTTGAATCCTCACACATTTTGCTCCCCAGTTTTCCCTCGTTTTCACTAAACCGACTCATTACAGTTATCGTTCCCTTCTGTTTTACGAATAACCCTCCAAAATTTGCCCATCCACGCTTCCTTTTATTTTCCTTACTTTAAAGAACAAATTTTACTTAATTCAAAACTCTGCAAAATTTAAAATTGAAAAATCTTTCATCAATTTTCAAAATGTTTTGAACACTTTTGTTGACGTAAATCAGAAAAATGATCTTACGGCAAGAAATAAGTCTTCACGCCGTTAGATTTTCCGACTTTAAAAATTGACAAAATTTATTAAAAAGATGCTGATTTCCGTTCTAAGCGAAGTGATACTATATTGTATGATTTCCGTTTCCTTTGGTAAGTTTCCAAGATCGATTTGCACTACGGTGCAAACCACTGCACTCTTGCAGTGGCAATCAATTCGCAGAGTTCTAGGTGCATACGACACACGGAAGGCAGTGGCTCTCATTCCTTCCAGTAACGTCCAAGCTCCGGAAATTGAAAGTCTGTAACGTGACTTCCGGTAGACGCCACGGTCGCCCTTCTTCCTTCGTCCAACTGAATAGTCGAGGGAGCAATGAATTTTGCATTAACGAGTTCCAATCGAGTACGAATCTCCACCTGTATTTCTAAGGTTAACATTTTCACGCTGCAGTGACGCCGGAATTTAAAAAAGAAATAAAGTGTTCGGTCGACGCAGATATTAAACAGTATCGATCTAACTTTACCATCAAGCTCCTTTCTTTTCTTTTCTTAAACATTTTTTTCAAGTTACGTACATTTTCAAAATTACGTATTCTTAACGATTTAAGAATTTTCAATCAAGATACTTGGAATGAACTATTCCATTATGTAAAATTATGAATTTATCTACATTAGTGAATTCTCATTAATAAGCAATGATATCTACGATCGATCTGCTACGACCTCGATTAAATGCCGCCATCCAAAAGTTTACCAGAGAACTCACGACCTCCCTATTGATACAAATGCTTCTTGTCGTAACCCGTGAATGTGAATGCGTGATCATTCGGCTTTCTACAAAATGGCAATTTCTGACATACTCGCGCATTTATACGCACGAAGGCATGAATACGCAAACAGCTTCATCACGAATTCGAAAATCCTTGAGCGAAGTTTGACGGTTTCCTTGCGAATACATCGGAATTCTTTGTGTCGTCAACTCGTCAAGCAATAAAAGGAAATACAAGACGGTCATAACATGTATATAGAATAAATATAACATGCAGAAGATGTTTGCCGCTCTTCCAAGACGAAATAACAGATAAAATAAAGAAATTGTTTTTGTTTTTAAATTCAATAGACTTTACTTGTCCAGTAACTGAAATAAACCTGTTTTTCAGTATAAAATTTATTGGAAAATTTCTAGACAATTAGAGCATTGGAAATTACACGAGTTAAAATTGTCACTTGCAACCTACATTTGAAATTGAGAATTTTGCACAAAAATCTGAATTGGAAATGCTTAACTATCCTTCCTAATTAGTGACGAAATTTTAACTTTTCAGACAGCATGCTTTTTAATTAAGCACATTGGCGTTTCATTTACATCGGAAATCATGCATGCATTATCTGTTCTCGATGCATTTAAAGTTGTGTATAAAATGGAATAAACGGGCTACAACATTTTTCTCTTGGCAAATTAAAAGAAGAACAAGAAGAATAAAAACTCAAAAGTTTCAAAACTCTGCTAGCTGTTTAAAAATGTTGGCTCATCTGCTACCCTTCTCTCTCGAACCCTTAATTACGTAATTAATAATGAGGGCTGGGTAATTAATGGAGAAGGGCATTCTATTTTAGTAGATGATCTTCGTTTCGAAGCGGAGCAGCTCCGGCAATAAATAATTGATTGACACAGGTTGGATGTGTCAAATTTTCATGTATGCATTTATCACGACGGTAGATCATTAAGAGCAAATAGCAATGAGATTGTTTTGCGGTGGTATGAAGTAGAATTCAATACGAAAGCGATTGGTTGTGTACGAATCGATTTAATAGACAGTGGATAATCGCACCGCAGATAACCGCGTTATCATTATTCAGCCTGTTCATTAGGTTATCATGTTCAGAGCGGAGCAGGATTCAATCATGCAGTATCTCGTACACCATCTACATATATAACGGAATAATAAAGGGGGTGGAGTGTCGAAGTGAGATGCATGTACAAGGAGTGTGGGGTATATCCACCGTTAGGTGATGGCCTATAATGTCGCATATCCAACCTGTATCTAGGCACAGTCACCTTCATTGCCTGCCAATGTCGCGAGATTGCAGGAAGGATAACAACACCCTCGTATCTCCTTTATAATTAATATTAAGAAGACTGTGCTTTACTACAAAACAAACTTTTGTCCGCGCTTTACTGAGTACCGTACAGTAATTATTCATTAATCCTTTAGGAGATGCATGTATAAAATGAGAGACTTCTTATTTCATTAAATGATAAAACTGACTGAATATTTAGTGAAAAGGGGTATGTAGTTTAAGAATATAAAATTCGTCTGCACGTTGAAATTTACATTACAAATTGAACTTTTCTTAAAAAGTTTGAAAATTTAAAAGGAAAAATAACGAATGTAATGTAATGTAATTTCATTGGGGTAATGAAAGTTTTCTTTGTGGCCACTTTCTCATCTTCACGACACAGAGACCACAACGCACGTTTTGGCGAGTCGAAAATAGTACACAGAATGGGCTGGGTTGAGGGATATAGGGGGGTGTAGTATTGTTGTTGTGGTGAGCTTGTAGATAATGAAAAGATCTACAAACTTCGTCTCTGTCTGCCTCTCATCCCCCTCTCCTCCACAAAACCCTTATTTTCTCCCTCTTTTTCTGTTTCTGCACTCTCTTGCACTTGCACTCTTTCGGTTCTAGCTGGTAAAAAGTCGGACTCCTCGATGTAGAGGCTTGTATTCTGTTGGACTCACCCTCTTGTTTTAATCACGGCTCCACAAAGTAACCCATTGTCCTTAGAGTATCGGTTCGAGAAAGCACAGATATATGTACATCAACAGGAAACAACCGTTTGTATG
The DNA here is from genome assembly GCA_900474325.1 of Synergus umbraculus. Lineage (NCBI taxonomy): Eukaryota > Metazoa > Arthropoda > Insecta > Hymenoptera > Cynipidae > Synergus > Synergus umbraculus. The sequence goes on along the minus strand of UCOK01000014.1, from coordinate 8,653 downwards.
GGCTTTATACGAGTTAAACAAATGGCAAACAAAAGGAAATTCTCGAACAAAACGTGACTCTCCTACTTTGAGAATAAGGAGGTTTTTCCGTTTCTATCCTTTTGAATAGTATTCTCAGGATGCTAATGATTAAGAAAGGAGAATCTTGGAATAACCACTTGCTGGGGAAAATTTATTTTACTTATTTAATTATACCTAATAAAAAATATTTAAAATATAATAACGAATATAAAGTTATGGGAGCTGGTCTTTTAAAGTTGAGTACCTCGCGAATAGACCTCTACTGAATCAGAGATCAGGCTGCAAAATTGATTCCGTTATTAATATCGAACAACCACTAGTCTTGAATGTATTCGATTAAGTTGAAAACTCAAATCCAATAGTTTCGAGTTTGGACAGTACAGATGTACTTTCACCGCATATCTAGCAAAATGAAATTACAAACCAATATGAAACTACCACGAGAACAATTTCCAAGTTTCGAATGTCTGGAAATAGTGTATCGGATCATTGAAAATTACTCTATAATTATGTATTTATCTATTCATTAAAATGAGCCATTCATCCATAATTCTGATTCAGACAAATCTACTCTGTTATTGATTTTTTTTTGAGGCTCACTAAAATTACAAGTAGTAAAGGTCGTTACAGCCAGCCCGCGTGTGAGTCATACCGATCAAAGTTTTTTCTACTTATAAAGATCCGAACAGCGCCTTAATTCTGGTACTTATTAATCGACTTTGAAATGAAAAAGCTTTCTGGGTTAGCAGCTTCTGTTATAATTTCACGAAATTAGAAAAATTCAAACAGCCAATGTTGAAAAAAATATTTTAATTAAATGTGATAACGTTGATTGCATCACAGAAAAATAATTTTTTCGATAGATGGGTTGTTCAGTAGTATAAGTCAATATATAGCCAACCAGTAGTAAATTTCCATGTTTATTCGTCAATAAATCCGGAAACAGCGACGGTATATTGATATTGTTTTTTCAATAGGTATATAGAGAAGGAGCAGTAGTGCAGCTCAATGTATCATCAGACACAGGAGAGATAGTAATAAAGGTTCATGTTTAGTCAGACAAAAATTATCGAAACATCCACAGCGGCGATATTTTATACAATACTTCTCTCTTTCTTCTGTGCAAGATAAGGTACAGACAATTTCAGCCTTATCTCATATTTACGACAGGGTGGAAAAGTAGCAAAATGTAAAAGAATCAATGTGGAAAACTCTAGCGCTTAAAGTGATTTCAGTGAGTTACTTTCTGAGAATTAGCATCGCGATTCTGACGTGTGACAAATGCGCGGATGAGAGAAAACTTCCGTTCCTGCGAGGCCTGAAATAGATGAAGAAAATGAACGAGAAAGAGGAAAATAATAATAAGATGATAATAGAGAAAGGAAGATAAAGAAGAAGAAGAAGCTGAGAGGATGAAAAAGAGGACCCACGAATTCTGGGAGAGAAGAGAGGACAAGTAATTTCCTTCATGAAGGCGTGAGAAGCATACCGAGAGGCAGAGGCGCAAACTCAGAGAGAGATGAGAGTTGGAAGGGGTATATAAGAAGAGGAAGATGCTGAGGGATATATTCTAGGAACGAGAAGGCGGTCCAGGTTAAACTAAATAATATTGATGGCAAACGGAAATTGAAAGCCGTTAAGATCTTCAACGTTGTGGTGCGAAATGGCTGCATAAATAAGACGACATGAATTAGGATTAAGACAGTGTTTCCCAACTTAGAATTAAATACTTTGGAGTTACGACCTCAGTCATAGTCGAGAGTTGAATACGCACGCTGGTTCTAAGTTTCCGGCTTCTGCAGACGTGAGATGATTCCTCTTGAGTGTAGAGTGAAAATTGCACTATGTTGAGGGATTGTAAATTGTTTTAGAGTCTGAATAGAATAAATTGAATATTAGAACTGGCATAAAGCGAGACGTGGAGATGAAATATTTCAGGGAGTCATTACAGTGCAAAATAGATGAGTTAAGACAAAGCTGAATGGGCGGAAGTTTTATAAATAAGTCCTGCGGCCTTGACGATAAAGGCAACTAATTGTTCAGGGTAAAACGTATGTTGGAGATCCACGTAAACGTCGGCGAAAAGTTAAAACATCAGAAGAGCTTATACTCCGACATCGTCCTGGGGACACCTATCGCTGGTGGTACACTCGCATATTTTAAGCCGGTCATTTTTCAGCATTCAAGCTATACGTCTGTCTCGACTGGCGTCAAATTTGCATGAGACAGCTATTCGAATGCGTTGTTTCACGAAAGTTTCGCCGAGAAATTGCTTGGAAAAACATCATTTCGAAAACAGATCCTGCAATTTTATCTCAGGACTCCTAGCATCGACACTTTATTTTAATTTCACATACACACGTTAAAAATAAGCAAACAGCCAAAAATACCAGACACGTAAAGAAAGAAAGAAAGAAAAATATTTCATGGAATGATATTAAAATATTTAAAATACTTAAACTTTATGTTCAATTTGGCTGCACAATAACCAGTGCTTATGAGGGGAAGTAAAGATGAGTTTAATGGTGAAGGTAATAAGCGTATAGGCTCATGTTCTATAAATATTGTTTATATATATATATGTATGTATATACAAAATGGACATCCCTCTTGTTTGGACCTATCATTAGTAGTAGTATAATTACCGCGCAAATCGTTAAAACGTTTTACGCGCTGGAAACGCGATGAAACTTCAGTGATACATTCTGCCAGTAATGAAATTTGCTAATCACATCAGCGAATAATAAATTAAACATTAATTATCCATTTATTTAATGCCATAAAAATATCAGATTTTTATCTGCTTTCTATGTCATGTTTGCTATTCATGAATTTTGAAAGGATATCTTTTTATTCATAAAAAAAGTTCAAATAAAAAAAAGGATGAAGGGAGTAATGAGGAAAGAGCACTACCGACAAGAATTACACTAGATAGAAAGCGCGATTAAAGAGACAGGCGGATTGTAAATTAAAAGTACCAGGTCGCTAAAATATCAAGATTCCTTCATATTATTTTGCCTTTTTTCAATCTGAAGTCCACATCGTCACCTCCTTCGAATCGTTTTTCCGTTGTCCTCTTTTCCTCTCTCAAGAGTTTTCGTCAACCTCCATCGTGCATTTTCATTTTTATTTCCCCCCTTTTCAACATTCTCGAATTGAACAGACCTTTATGAGGGGCACCACTTTATACTGCGGCTTTTTATTATTAAACGTGCATCAGTGTGTGAAAATACGAGATTCGAAGGAAGGCTTTGATAGAGAGGGTGTGAAAACTGGACCAGAATTGCGGCCTCTCGGTATTATAGTGATAATGGAGAATTCTTCATAGAAAACCTCGCTATATAAAAAAAATTTTTTTTTTAAATATTAATATATCGATATAGAGTAAATTTTCTATGAAATTCGAAAATACTTGCAATATTAGTAAGTCAATTATCTGAATCTTCTAAATTATGTAAATAGTCGAGTAGGTGTTCCAGATTCCATATTATGGCACATGCTCTGGTAAAATTCACGTAAAGGCATCTAGAAACTGAGAAGACTTTAGCAGAGGGTCGACTCGCCTCAAGACTGCTTCAAATATTCATTGCCTTTAAGAGGCCTTATTCTTCAAAAGCTCGAGAATATGGGTTAGGATTAGGGAAGCGATTCTTTCATATCATTCTTTTTCTATGTTTATTTATTTCTATTTTCTTCAGACTTCTGCGTCAATAATAACGTTTTAAATATTTTAAAATCTGAAATAATTTTCCAATCCTACTTTTTCTCTACGATCGAAGTATTAGCTTTAAATCTTTTATCCTGATATTGATATCAGCCTATCGAGGTTTTTAAAGGATTTATCGGTGTTATCTCTATTATGTTACACACACTTGAGAAATGAGATTTCGAGAATCTCTATGAGATTTCACGTCAACTTCCTATTCAAATAATTGCTTTTCTACTTTCTTTCTTCCTCTTTTTATCAACGTAATGGAAAAATTGTTCATTCGTCGAGCTTCGTTAAAATAGGATTTTCTTTTTATGAAAATGCGATTTTTTCGTCGTTCTTCTGTGATGCTGATTCGTTTTGATGATTTGAATGGGAAAATTAAATGATTTAAGTGGGAAATGATTAAATGCATTCGTAGCTAATATTTGTTTCTGGAACCGTTTTGATGGAAAGAAAATTATTTTGAGAAATATGGTCGTTTGTGAGAAGAATACGGGCAGAAATCAGAAAGGGTATGAAAGAAATCTAAGAACTCGAGGTGACTTGACAATAAAGGCAATCACTGGGGAAAAGACGAAGGCAAAATCTTGGGTGCCATAACCGAAAGACATCCGACGATCACTCCAAAGTATTTCCGGTACCCGAGGCCGCGTAGTGCCTTTTTTCCAGGCTCAGACTGAAGAGGAAATTCAGGCACTAGAAAATATAGAAGTAAGGGATCCAGTCAGCCAGTCAGACTAGTCAGCTATCCAACTGGAGAAGCGATTCCCTCTGAGGAATAAAGGCATCGAGCTAGAAAGAGATAGGAAATAGTAGTACGATAGGTTGAAAAAGGAACGAGAAAAATGAAAAAGAACCGTCGATCTTGTATTTTGCAATTCCAATGTCTGATGCGTTGCTATTGTTTTCGAGATTGGCGGCACCGTGCATCTGATACGCCGTGTTTCTTTGATTAGGACATGCTTTTCCCCTATAGAAAATTGTGCATCAGTCTGCGTCATTGTCACAAAAGAGTGTGTCTGATATTTATCAGATGTTCGATATTGAAAAGAGTATTGTCATCCCGTTGTTGATAATGTTCAGCGTTCGATTTAAGTTTCAAAATTGGTAAACGACTTCCCACTAATTCATTAACAGAAAAATACTGAATTTGATTGAGAAAACAAGCTTTTTTTAATCCACAGAGAAAAAGAGTGAAAGAAATTTTTTTTTCTAAAATGAAGCTCAAGGAACAAAGGGCAAAGTGAACTGGAGCACAAATGTAGCAAGTTTGTAATTTTCTCCACATTTTTTCTCAGCTATACTGCGAGTCCTGCCAAGTCAAAGGGCGCCACTAATTAAAGGCGTCGTTTATCTTGTACTGGAAAAATTGAAGGACATCGTAACATCCGATATCAAATGCTTTCGCTTCTCTCAGCCTGCTCTCTTCAACGGAGTGACGGAGAGAGACTAAAAGTTCGCGGATCCGTTAATGGTTACGTTAGTCGTAAGGCGGGGTTGGAAGTGCAGTTTGAGGGTGAAAGAGGAAAATGGAGGGAGTGATGTTGGTCAGGGGTGAAAGGGGCAGGGGTGGCAGTTCATGCGCGAGGATATTTACCACGTGAGCCCGTGAATCCGTCCAGCTAGAGAAGGAGACTTCCTGGAAGCTTCAGTGTCGTGCGCGAATTCGTACGCGACGCTTGCTACTTGACGAGCTTCCCACAAATGATCGTTTATTCACGTTGAGACTCACATCGGAAATAAAAATTTAATCATATTTCAACTAAGGATCTCAAATTAAAATTTAGAGTTTAAATAAAATAATAAATAACCAGTATTAATATGAGAAAGTTTCATCATTGGACTGGACAATATTCATTGACATCTGGATGTAAACATGTTTTGCAAATCAGAATTTTTTAGAAGACTCTTTTTATAAATTTGAAAACACATGGAGAATGTGTTTAAATTTCAAGTGTGAGGAAGATAAAAGAAGAAAAGGGGTCGTGTTATACCATGGAGAAGTGGGTCTCAAAATTAATTTTATAATAGATTGAAAGCTCACTTAGTCTTTGAGACCAAGAAAATAATAAAGAGCCCGGAGGCAATATTCAACTTCCGTCTCTGTAAACTAAATTCCTCTCGAAAGGAACTTTTGAAACAAGCGAAAGTTTAATGCTGTCGTCTGGAATACGACCAGGAAGTTAAAAATAGAAGTTTTGAAATTATTTCCTGTGGCAAGTTTTATAATAAGCAATGTTAAAAGTGAGTTTCATTAGGAAGGGTAATTGCTCTTAACGAAAGCATGGAGTTTCGATGTAATGGAAGTTACAAGTTTTCGTTTTATGAATTCTAAGATTTAATGGAATAAACATTTTGGTTTCATTTTCCAATTAAAATTTAATGAACGTAACAAGTTAAAGTGTAGAGGAGATTTTTAGTATGCATAATTTTATGTAATAAAATGAGCATTTATGGGTGCTGAGACGCGAATTGAATTATTTAATAAGTCTTGTAATTAAGTAATTAAGTTTTTCGAAAGTGAGTTTTTCGAAATAAATCACTTGAATTTTTTGACGAGTGAAGATGGAAGTTGAAAATATTCAGACAGTGTGGATCCGGATGACGTGAAAGACGGTATAAAGCAGAACAAATTATATTCCTTTCGCGAAGGCTGAGAGCACTGATGACTGGGAATTTAATTAGAGGGTGAGTTAAGTATTTTACCCGGGAATTTCACGATTTTTTTCCTCTCTAATGATCATAATTTTTTCCGTGGCTTGTAACACAAAATTAAAAGAAGTGACACAGTATTTCTGGGAACAGAATTCAAATTTTCAATTTTTACTCCTTGATGTTAAAATCATATTCCCCTTAGAAAAGGTGTGATATTTGAAAGGTAACACGTGCCAGAGACAGAAGTGCTAGTCTATAAGATGGTAAATAAGATCAATATCGCATCACCTGTAGCGAGAATAGAAACTTTTTATCCTTATTTGATGATATAACTACACCTTCAGGCTAAAATTAAAAAGTCTTTTACGTTTAACAAAACAATAGTGTTTATGATAATAATATTTACAAAATTGTATTCCTTTTTTAATAAAGTTTTATTAATGGTTACATGTAATTTCACTAATGGTTACTCATAAATTATAAAGGTGAAATTACTCATCTATAAACTTTTATTTCAATGCGAAGGACATAATTTAATTTGATACTAAAACAATAATACTTTCATTAGAAAGAAACAGTGAACCCTAAAAATGGTATAGAACTGGAAATGTGAAAATTAAAATTTGTGTTTAACCAATAAATTTTTTAATAAAGAAAAATCTTATTAATTTGAAAATTTAACCTGTGATGTAAATTGTAATGTGCATGATTTTATTTTATTTTATCATTTTTTTTTCCATTTCTCCATTCTATTTAAAATTGCACCTGCTAACTGACTTGATTTAAATACTGCACTGAAAGCGTGTGATTCTCGGCACGTTCTCTAAAAATATTGACGATCAATAAAAATTTGAATTCGTTATTTCATATAGGCACTGGTTATGGATAATAGAGTTTCGGGTAATGAAATTTTCCTGGAATTTTATACTCTTGATGTATATTAAACTATTAACGATTGAAATAACTAATTTCTTGGAACGGTATATTCAAAGTGGTCTACAATCTACGCTAAAAGTAATCATATTTAGTTTTTAACAGCTAGGCTTTATTATTTTTTTAAATCTAAATACCAATCCCAAATTTGCAATACAGTTTATCACTGATTTTTATAATAATAATTTGAAATTTTTCTGTGAATTAATAAATGTCTGCTGAATAAACATTTCATTTAAATTCAGATTCAATTTGTTTAAATTGAACTTGGTCTCGATAATTAAATTTCGAAGGTATCAAGGGAATTGTAAATTTAATTTATAAATTATTAAATTATGTAAACGTGATAATAGAGAATGCTGAAAAGATGAATAGTTAATTTTTCAAACCAATTGAGATATTTATTTGTTGCTCTCAGATAAAATATGGATACGTCGCCAACCCTCGGTTTAGGAGGATCAAGAGCCCGAACAGCATTGTTGGCAACGACTGGTTCCGGTAGCGGAAGTACCGATAGGAGAGTTGTGTTTTTGGCCAGCCAGCCTGCAGTTGGTTCAAGTCATGAGACAAGAACATGGCCTCACCACTGGTCTCCCAACACGGTGAGTTTCTAAACGAATATTTAAATTGCGATCCGTATTAAATCGTTAAGAGTTTCCCCAAGTGGTACACGAATTGTAAATTTAATAATTTCTAATTTTAAGCATTTAATGTTGAAAAACGGTTGAAATCAAATTTTCTGCATGAAAAGCTTAAAATTGTTTAATTTTGAGCAAACAGTTTTTTTTCAAATATCGCACGTAATCATTACACCACATAATAAAATTACCGAGTTACCGCTAAAATAATTTTCAGAACGTGAGAAAAATATCGAGATTTTTAATAATTTAGCAGAAACTGCTTTGTTCATAGTCGTATGGATGGTAATTTTATTATAGTTTGTGGAAATATTCGTACAAATTTTTTTTAAATTCACGAAGGTCTCTTTGTTATGCGAAATGGTGTGTGTTTGTAGATAATGGATATTATAAAAATGTTCATGTCGGAAATAATAAAATGTTGAAATCGTTACTGGTCGGTGCTCTGAGGAAAAGTTTTTGAATGAATATTCCCGTAGAGGCTTTCAGATAGAAATTTCCTGTTCAGCATAACCATACGAATCTCTATTATCAAACTTACTTCGAAATTGGACACGGGCACATGCTCGTTGAATATGAACCACGTTTTACTTCTGACAAGCAAATAATTCGTAACCGTAACTAATCACTGCAGCAGAACTAGACATCTAAATTAACAGAGTTGGATATATATATATATATATATATATATATA